>CACVCL010034590.1:0-30486 GCA_902729485.2 Mus minutoides
TCATGATAAAGGTCTTGGAAAGATCAGGAATTCAAGGCCCTTACCTAAACATGATAAAAGCAATCTACAGCAAACCAGTGGCCAACATCAAACTAAATGGAGAGAAGCTGGAAGCAATCCCACTAAAATCAGGGACCAGACAAGGCTGCCCACTTTCTCCCTACCTATTCAATATTGTACTTGAAGTCCTAGGAAGAGTGATTCGACAACAAAAGGAGGTCAAGGGGATACAAATTGGAAAGGAAGAACTCAAATTATCGCTATTTGCAGATGATATGATAATATATATAATTGACCCCCAAAACTCCATCATAGAACTCCTAAACCTGAGAAACAGCTTTAGTACAGTAGCTGGATATAGAATCAACTCAAAAAAATCAATGGCCTTTCTCTATATAAAGGATGAACTGGCTGAGAAAGAGATCAGGGAAACATCACCCTTCACAATAGTCACTAACAGTATAAAATATATTGGTGTGACTCTTACAAAGGAAGTGAAAGATTTGTATGACAAGAACTTCAAGTCTCTGAAGAAAGAAATTGAGGAAGATCTCAGAAGATGGAAGGATCTCCCATGCTCATGGATTGGCAGAATTAATATAGTAAAAATGGCTATCTTGCCAAAAGCTATCTACAGATTCAATGCAATCCCCATCAAAATTCCAACTCAATTCTTTAAGGATCTAGAAAAGACAATTAGCAAGTTTATCTGGAATAACAAAAAACCTAGATTAGCAAAAACTCTTCTCAACAGTAAAAGAACTTCTGGTGGAATCACCATGCCTGACTTCAAGCTGTACTACAGAGCAATTGTCATAAAAACTGCATGGTACTGGTACAGCAACAGACAGGTAGATCAATGGAATAGGATCGAAGACCCAGAAATGAATCCACACACCTATGGTCACCTGATCTTTGACAAGGGAGCTAAAACTATCCAGTGGAGAAAGGACAGCATTTTGAACAAATGGTGCTGGCACAACTGGTGGTTATCATGTAAAAGACTGGGAATTGACCCATTCTTATCTCCTTGTACTAAGGTCAAGTCTAAGTGGTTGAAGGATCTCCACATAAAACGAGAGACACTGAAAATTATAGAGGAGCAAGTGGGGAAAAGCCTTGAAGATATGGGCACTGGGGAATAATTCCTGAATAGAACAGCAATGGCTTGTGCTGTAAGATCGAGAATTGACAAATGGGACCTCATAAAGTTGCAAAGCTTCTGTTAGGCAAAAGATACTGTCAGCAAGATAAACGGGCCACCAACAGATTGGGAAAGGATCTTTACCAATCCAAAAACTGATAGGGGACTGATATCCAATATATATAAAGAACTCAAGAAGGTGGACACCAGAAAATCAAATATCCCCATTAAAAAGTGGGGCACAGAGTTAAACAAAGAATTCTCAACTGAGGAATACCGAATGGCTGAGAAGCACCTGAAAAAATGTTCAACATCCTTAATCATCAGGGAAATGCAAATCAAAACATCCCTAAGATTCCACCTCATACCAGTAAAAATGGCTAAGATCAAAAAATCAGGTGACAGACAGATGCTGGCGTGGATGTGGAGAAAGGGGAACACTCCTCCACTGTTGGTGGGACTGCAAGCTTGTTCAACCACTCTGGAAATCAGTGTGGCAGTTCCTCAGAAAATTGGACATAGTACATGGCCTTCTAGGTCGTTATGGAGATGAACCGTATATAGGTCTTCTCAAAGGTAGACCAATATTCCTGTGTACAAGGTGATACAAGTATCGTCGGAATAAGTATTATCGGTCTTCGACCTTTCTTGGGTCTACAGGGAGTTGTCTCCTTACCTATGTTTTTTAAACCAACATTAACACAATGGAGTACTACTCAGCTATCAGAAACAATGAATATATGAAATTCCTAGGCAAATGGATGGATCAGGAAGGTGTCATCCTGAGTGAGGTAACCCAATCACAAAAGAACTCACATAACATGTACTCACTGATATGTGGATACTAGCCCAGAAGCCTAGACTGCCCATGATACAATTTACTAAACACATGAATCTCAAGAAGAATGAAGTTCAAAATGTGGTCTCTTTGGCCCTTCCTAGAATTAAGAACAAAGCACACACTGAAGGAGTTACAGAGATCATGTGTGAAGCTGAATCAAAAGGATGGACCAACCAGTGATGGCGGCTGCCAGGGATCCTTCCCATAATCAGCCACCAAAGTAAACACTATAGCATATGCCAGCAAGATAATGCTGAAAGGGACCTGATATAGCTGTCTGTTTGGAGGCTATACCAGTGCCTGGCAAACACGGAAATGGTTGCTCACAGTCAGCTATTAGTTGGAACACAGGACTCCCAAGGAAGGAGCTAGAGAAAGTACCCAAGGAGCTAAAGGGGTCTTTAACCCTATAGGTGGAAGAATAACATGAACTAACTAGTTTCCCCTGCGCTCATGTCTCTAGCTGCATATATGGAAGAAGATGGCCTAGTTGGCCATCATTGGGAGGAGAGGTCCCTTGGTCATACAGACTCAATATGCCCCAGTACAGGGGAACGCCAGGGCCATTATGTGGGAGGGGGTGGGTAGGGGAGCAGGGCGGGAATGCAGGAGCGTAAGGGGAAATTTATGGATAACATTTGAAATGTAAATGAAGAAAATATCTAATAAAGAGAAAAAATTTTAAAAAAAATTCTAAAATATCTTTAATTTTTTTCTTTATTTCTTACCTGACCAAGGTATCATTGAGTAGAAAGTAGTTCAGCTTCCACATATATGAAGGCTTTCTGTCGTCTTGTCTTTTCTTTTCTTTTCTTTTCTTTTCTTTTCTTTTCTTTTCTTTTTTTTCTTTTTTCTTTTCTTTTCGTATTTTGGACAACTATTTTTTTTTGGTTGATTTTTTAGAAGGTACCATGTTGTTCTGAGAAGAAGGTATATTCTTTGGTGTTAGGATAAAATGTTCTGTAGATATCTGTTAAATATATTTGGGTCATAGCTTCCTTTAGTTTCACTGTGTCTCAATTCAATTTCTTTTTTTTTCTATTTAATTTCTGTTTCCATGATCTGTCCATTGGTGAGAGTGGGTGTTGAAATCTATTATTGTTTGAGGTTCAATTTGTCCTTTGAGCTTTAGTAACCTTTCTTTTGCCAATATTGGTGCCCTTGCTTTGGAAGGGGGGCAAAAATATTCAGAGTTAAGAGTTAATATTTTTGGATTTTTCCTTTGATGAGTATATAGTGTCCTTCCCCATATTTTTTGATAACTTTAGGTTAAAAGTCTTTTTTATTGGATATTAGAATGGCTCCTCCATCTTGTTTCTTGGGACAATTTGTTTGGAATTTTTTCCAGCCTTTTTCTTTGAGGTAGTGTCTGTCTTTGTCAGTGACCTTTGTTTCCTATTTGCAGCAAAAAGCTGGGTCCTGTTTCCATATCCAGTCTGTTAGCATATGGCTTTTTATTTGGGGAATTGAGTCCATTGATGTTGAGAGTTATTAGGGGCCAATGATTGCTGCTTTCTGTTATTTTTTGTTGTTAGAGGTGGAATTATGTTTGTCTTATTCTCTTCTTTTTGGATTGTTGTGAAAAGATTAATTTCTTGCTTTTCCTTTGGTGTAGTTTCCCTCTGTGTTTCCTTATATATCTTATGTAGGACTGGATTAGTAGAAAGGTATTGTTTCAATTTGGATTTTTCTTTGTATACCTTGATTCCTCCATATATTGAAATTGAGATTTTTGCTGGGTATATTAGCCTGGGCTGGCCTTTTTGTTCTCTTAGGATCTGTATAACATCTGTTCAAGATCTTCTAGCTTTTAGAGTCTCTGTTAAAAATTCTGGTGTAATTTTGATAGGTCTGACTTTATATGTTACTTGACCTTATCTCTTACTGCTTTCTATATTCTTTCTTTGTTCTATGCATATAGTGTTTTAATATGTGACAAGAGGAATTTCTTCTCTGGTTCAATCTATTTGGTGTTTTGTCGGCCTCTTGTATGTTTATGGGCATCTCTTTCTTTAGGTTAGGGAAGTTTTCTTCTATAGTTTTTTTTTTTTTTAATTAAAGATATTTGCTGGCCCTTTGCATTGAGAATCTTTACTCTCTTCTGTAGGTACAGTCTTTTCATTTTGTCCTAGAATTCTTGTATATTTTGAGTCAGGAGCTTTTTGCTTTTTGTATTTTCCTTGACTTTTGTGTCTGTCTTCTATGCTATCTTCTGCACCTGAGATTCTCTCTTCCATTTCTTGTATTCTGTTGATGATGCTTGCATCTGTGACTCCTGTCCTAGTTCCTAGGTTGTCTATCCACAGGATTGACTCCCCTTATATTATCTTTAATGTTTCTATTTCCATTTTTAGATCCTGGATTGTCGCAGACCCTCTCAAGTCCCTTGCCTGCGTGGGTCGAGTTCTCTTGAGCAAGTGGGCAGGATTCGGTGAATGTGGGTGACAAAGAGACTTACACACAAGGGAGTGTGTAATATCTGAGTGTAATTGTGAGATTGAGCACCAAACTTTTATACAGTGGGGAAGAAACCAGGCGAGGTACATCCATCAAGTTACAATGACACAATACAAAGGAATGAATACATCAAAAGGACTTATAGGAACCAGGTGTGTTTACAGTAAACAGTAAGGTGGCTTTGTTTAGGATCAGCTACTGACAAAGATATCACATCCTAGTTACAATTTGTGCCTTTTCCTTTGAGCTTTGTGAGAACCAAGCAACAGGGGGTTCCGCACACAACCCCTGTTTACTAGGTCCAGGTAGATTCTAAAGAAAGAGTTTACCAGCTTGTTAATTATCTGCTAAGTAGTCTGTTTTCTACCTGGCTATAATGAGGATTTCCTCTATTAGTGGGAGATCTATTTGTTCCCTAAAACTATTGTTCCTAGCAAGCATTCTGCAGACCGATTCTGAGCTACTTTTGGCTTCTCTCTATGTAATGCTAATTAGCTTCCCTGTCTCTAGATACTGAATTCCCAAGGAAAATTAAGAATTCTCTAGGACTGTTGGAATGCTGGAAGTCTTAGCTTATGTCAAGATTCATTCTATTCTGAATATAAAAGTTCCTACTAAATGAACACGTAGATCATTGCACCAGACTGTGCAGGGATAAATCTGGTTGTGTGAATGAGTTTCTTTTGAAACCCATGTGTGCTTGTAGGTTTTTAGGCCTGCCAAGCTCTGCACTGGGTTGTCCGTGGCATTCTCCCCCTTCTTTATTTTAGTAGAAGTTCTAGAATGTCCCGCTTTGTAGTGGCTATAGATCTCAGCAGAGCTCTAAGAATAATTGGAAACACGATTTCCAATAAAATAATGCCAATTATACATATTTAAACCAATCCAGGGGAATCAATGTACTAGGTTATTTTTTAAATCTCTGTTCAATTCCTTTTCGTGTGTGATTGTGTGTTCCTGTATTTTTAAAGGGATTTATATGTTTCCTCTTTTAGAGCTTCTACTTGTTTACCTGTGTTCTGCTCTATTTCTTTAAGAGAGTTATTTATGTCCTTAATGTCCTCAATTATGATGATAAAAATTGATTTTAGATCTGATTCTTGCTTTTCCAGTGTGTTGAGATATCCAGGGTTTGCTACAGTGGGAGACCTGGGTGCTAATGTTGCCAAGTAGTATTGGTTTCTGTTGGAATACAAGAACACGAACGGAGAACGGTAGACCAATAGAGACCACAATTGACCTGAACGAGAGAGACTGACCTCGGTCGGGGAGGAGACTCGGACACTAGGACACTAAGACCGACACAACCTTGGACATATTCTAACTCGTCGAATTGGGGTGTTGGCTGAGTGGGGTTGGGATACAGAGCAGAGGCTCTGCTCCAGGTCCAAATGCAAATTGGAAGGATACCGTGTTTCTAGATAGAAGAGGTGTCTGGGACCCTGGGTCCCATGTGACCCAGTTAAAGTGTGTATTGGGCCAGGGATGGGGGTCTCACCTGTGATTGTGGATGTGTCATAATACCTGGGGAGTCAAGCTGAAACTGGGGTGTGGACTGAATTTGTTGGGATCCAGAGCAGAAGCTCTGCTCCCAGCACAGGTCCAAACCAGAAGGAGCATGGGTATCTGGCTGAGGGTTGTGGTAGGGTATGTGTCCCTGTGTCCAGGGTTCCTGGTTCCAAATGTTATTGGGGCCAGTTTTGGGGTCTCACCTGTGATCCTGAAGGTGTCAGAATACCTGGGGTGTAGAGCTGCAACCAGGATGTGGGCTGAATGGGTTGGAAACCTGAGCTGAGGTTCTTCTTCCAGCATAGCTTCAAACCAGATGCAGCATGGGTCTCTGGCTGGGTGCCAGTTCTCACTTTTTGACAGTAACTTTCCAGCCTTGCTAGCAAGTCTATTGCTTCATGGGAATGAGAGCTTATATTTCTGGAGTTAAGTTTATACTCAAGACAAGGTAAGATATCCAGCCTCTTGTATTGAATAAATACTAGCTCCTTGGACATTCCATACACTTTCAGTTTCACTGTTAAATTTGAAGAACCATAGCCTGTAAGTCATTCTAATGAATTCTATATATATGAAATATATATATATATATATATATATATATATATATATATATATATATTCTAATATATATATTCTAATATATATATATATATATTAGAATTTATATGTATGTATGTGTCTGTATATATGCATATATATGGAGAGAGAGAGAGAAAGAGAGATAGATAGATAGATAGATAGATAGATAGATAGATAGATAGAGCACTCTTCATTCTATAATTTCTGTTGCTCTAAAAAGCCCTGACTAATACATACATTAGAATGTCATTCTATAGCAAGGGAAATATAAGGATGAGTTGTTCAAGTATCTAGAATTAGCTTTCCAATTTGCTAACACCTACAGATACTAAAGCCTATCCAGTAACTCCCTATCAAAGGAGACTAAAGAATACTTGAAAGCCCATGGTGTGAACTATTTTTCAAATGTAAGGTAATAAATGCACCCTAGTACATTGAGCAACTACTGAATTATTTGGCTTTCCATTCATATCCAGCCAGTGTTGGCTCAGCTGCACTGCAGCCGATAAATCGTCCCAAGTACAGTGTGAGTGTGTGTGTGTGTGTGTGTGTGTGTGTGTGTGTGTGTATGCCTGTTTATGTGTATGTGTGTGTGTATATAGCTACCTAGATAATAGATGGATAGATAGACAGATGGATAGTTATATATATATATATATATATATATATATATATATATATATATATATAGAGAGAGAGAGAGAGAGAGAGAGAGAACAGAATCTGAGACAGAGAGAATAGTAAATTATTTTATAAGTTCTTTTACTCTAGAGAACCTTGACTAGTTCAGACAATATGGAAAACTATTCCATATTGAGTGGAAACTTTCTGAAGTATATGAAGGCTATCCTAATGGTCTCTAAATAATGGTGGAGATAGAGCTTCCACTGGCCATTCATTGTCACCAAAAGTATCATCCAGTACTTGGATTAGATTATATCCAATTGACTTACTTGTCAAAGGATTCCCATGGAAATCCCCCAACTATCCAGGTTGAACAGAGGAAGAGAAGAAGGAGGAGAGAGTTAGGGTCTTTTAGAATGGGGATAGCCTAAGGGCAAGATTTAGCTGCTAGGGTTTTCTGGTATCATGGCAGATCTGCCAGGATTCACCACTGGAGGAATCAGATTTAGTAAGATTACAAGATTAGGTTTTAGTTGTTGTGCCCAGAGATTGAGTTACCATTGTTCCTGAGATAAGTTTGTGTGCTGTTTTTCCTCTTGTGGCATATCAACTGGGTTCCAGAGAGAAAGGTCCAGTGACAAAGCATGGTTTGCCTGATGTACACCACAAAAGCTGTGGGGCTTTGAAGCATGGGGCTGATGTGGTAACAACCTGCCAGTGGGAACCTAGCAAGATGGGTGTATAGATTTTGGAGTTCAGAGTCCGTCTCCACAAGATAAAAACAGGTTGGTCATTGCCTGCCAGTGCATGGCTGGCAATGACCAACAAACTGACAGCAAGGCACCATTTCTAAAGACAACATCTATACAACTAATAAACATATAGAGGTGGATCTTGTGCCTACATTGTACTTTAAAGCCTATGTTCTTGTATTTTTGGTATGGGAAAATACTCACTCATACCAAAATAGAAATGTAAGTACCCACCAAACCACAGAACTTGTGATCTATAATAGTACCTGCCTGCAAAATATGCTAGGGCAATGGTGACACAAAGCTTGTGGAAGGAACAAATGGGTGTTTGATTTGTTTTAGGGTCCACTGGTGCTGTTTGTATTTTGATACTAATTCCACTCTCCTTGGAGGGCTTGCAGACAAGGAGTGGGTCACATACTCAAGTGACTTCTTGTGATCTAATCCCCTATTGAATAAAGGAGCCAATCACTGGTCGAGTAGGCAGGACTTCCAGGTTGAACAGAGGAAGAGAAGAAGGAGGAGAGAGTTAGGGTCTTTTAGAATGGGGATAGCCTAAGGGCAAGATTTAGCTGCTAGGGTAAAGACCATAGTACCGTCTAGACGGTCCTAAGTGGTGACCTCCTTAGTCTAAATCATTCTAATGTTCTAATCCAAAATCAACAACACGGGTCTCTAACTCAATGGTAACAAGGACTCTATTCAAACACACCACAAAAAGGAGAACACCGTATAGTTGACCCAAGGTCTCTCTTTCCAGGTCACACAAAGCATGGTTTGCCTGATGTACACCACAAAAGCTGTGGGGCTTTGAAGCATGGGGCTGATGTGGTAACAACCTGCCAGTGGGAACCTAGCAAGATGGGTGTATAGATTTTGGAGTTCAGAGTCCGTCTCCACAAGATAAAAACAGGTTGGTCATTGCCTGCCAGTGCATGGCTGGCCAGCCCTACAGTGCAGAGACTTGTGGCAGTAGCATGGGAAGCCTGCAGGTCATCCAGAATTTTGTTTCTACCAGGTTACTGGGTGTTGTGGCAGCTGAATGTGGGGGTTGACAGTCATTGCATGGGACAGGACTGGCAGTTAAGGGAACTCGAGAAGTAGAGAGTGCATGGGGATAGAGAGTTTCCAGCAGTAGTTCAGGAACTTGGCGATTTATTTTTAATACTTGCCACGGCAGAACCCCATTGCAGATAATGCTTGAAAGACAGGATGCAGGCACTAGCTAGTCCAGAGTCCTAGGGTAAAACCAAATCCCACTGTTCTAATGTTTTAAAGCAACAATAAAACAATTCCTTAAATATTCTGCTATACTCATATCTCACTGCCTTAATCAGCCATCAACAGAGAGGTACCCTCCTACAGCAGACATCCAAGATCAGACAGACTTACAAAAAAACAGACAGAGAGACCTCAGAATATACAACTCTGAGTAAGAAATCTAAAACAAATTCCTCATCTCAGAACTCAAGGAAACTAGTGGAAGGGGAGGTGGAAAGTATGTATGTGCCACAGTGAATGAAAGACACCAGGAGAACAAAGCCTGATAACTCAACTGAGAAAAGATAATATGAACTCACAGAGACAGAAGCAGCAAGCAGAGAGTTTCTCTATTAGTCTTACTCAGGTCCTCTATGTATATATTATAGCTTTCAGTTCAGTGTTTATGGAATTCAGGAGCTTATGATTGAGTATATCTCTGATTCTTTTGCCTTCTCTAGGGGCTCTTTAACTTATCTGGCTTTTGTTTGTCTAAAACCAAGGTGGTCTCTGTTTTATATTATTATATTTTATTTTGATATGTTTGGTTGTGAAAGAGTAGTACATAACCAAAGACAAAATCGAGTCCCTTGTGTCAGGAGGGAAAGTCAACCTTTAAACTAACCGATGGCTCTAGGTACAGGGCAAGCCTTTCCTGGAACAATCACAGAATAGCCAACGCCCTCTGAATATCTCTGTGGAATGTCTCAATGCCCCAGGAGGTTGCCTAAGGTAGCACATGACTTACCTCCCCCTCCCCCTCCCCTTGTCTCTTAGAGTTAGCTACCTGGGTATCTTGCTGATGTTTAAACTAGCCAATCATGTGAAACCGCGCCAATTTCCCCAACCCCCCTACCCCATTGTTATAAAAGCTCCTAATTTTCGAGCCACGAGGTCGACCCCCCTGTCCCCTGCGTGGGATACGGGTCGTCCCGGAGCTCCGATTAAAAATCCCTCTTGCAGTTGCATCAAGGTCTCCCGTGGGTTCTTGGAATTCGCAAACAGCCCGTGTTTAAAATAGGGGTATTTCTGGTTTGATCTTACATTTGGTGCGTTGGCCGGGACTTCGTGACACCCCAGGACCCCGACGACCCCTTGGAGGTATGGGATCCCCTCTGGAATGTGTGTGTGTCGGCCGATGTTCTAAATGCCTGTTTTCTGGTCTCTGGAATGTGTGTGTGCCGGACGGTGTTCTGGTTTCTGGTTTCTGGTTTCTGGTTTTTGGTTTTCTGAAATGAAAGTGCGCTTATGGTGCTAGTTTGTTATGTGTCTAATCCTTCGTTTCTGAAACACAGTGATGCCTGAGTTGCCTGAGTTTGCATGTGCTGTGTCTGTATTCTGCTTGGAAATCTGGTGTGATCGCAGTTTCGGTTTTGCGGATGCTCAGTGATTGAGACTGCTCTCCGAGAGGGAGAGTGGTGTGGATAAGGGCAGACGTGTCTGGGTGTCCACCAACCATTTGTCCTGGGAGACGTCCCAGGAGGACAGTGGGGGAGAATCAAGGACGCTTGATAGACCCCCGTGGGTATAGTCAGGAGATAGTTCTCCTTGACAATCTGTGTCAGCGTCCTGAATCAGGCAAGCTGACTCTGGTCAACGCGATGTCGACGTCGGTTTTCGGTTTTTCTCTCTTTTCCTCTACGTTTGTGTATGCCATCGTTATGTGTGTGTGCCAGCAGCGTCTCTGTTTTGTTTATATGTGGAGATTTGTGTTTTGAGTAAAAGAAAAAAATGGAACTTCATGCAGTTAGAGCGCGGCCCCTGGGGCCTGATCCAAGGCTTAACATCTGCCCCTCCCCTCCCGGCTGCTGTGGGCTCCAGCCGGAGACGCCCGCCAGCCGGGTGAGAGAGCGCCATTGTGGGGCTGTGCGCTCACTGCGCATGGCGGTGACTCCCGTGCTTGCCAGCTGCTACCACCCAGCAGAAAGGTTGCTGGCGGCGGCGGCGAGAAGTGGCGGTGACAGCGGCTTTGCTTCTTAAAGAGATAACAACTCTTAGGTGTCTATGTGAGTCTTGTGTGTTAGAACGCCGCTGAGGGGCCATAAAAAGTAGTCTCAATTTACACAGCAGAAATGTTTTAAGTATAAATCTTCTTTAAGGACTGTCCAGAAATTAGAGACATAGACAGTCAAATTGTTCCTCTAGAGTCTGATCTCACTGCAGAAGGGATAATTGGACCAGAACTCTAGCAGTATGCTTAGATTAATATATATATATATATATATATATATATATATATATATATATATATATATGTGTGTGTGTGTGTGTGTGTGTGTGTGTGTGTGTGTGTGTGTGTGTGTTTAAGTTAATGAGACAGTGAGACTTCTGAAGGCATTACAATCTGGCCTGTCTACTCCATATTGAGTAGAAGAAACATCTATAATCAATTGTTATCTATTATAATTAGTGATAATTAAAAATTAGCTGCTTAAGCTGTTGTGGTGTTATCTCAAACAGCAATTAAACTTTATAGGTAAAATTGATAATTGTTATATTAAAGATAAGTTGTTGAAATTACTTTTAAACAGTCCCTCTTTGGGAGAAAAATATATGTGATTAGATCACATGTTTATTCTTTTTAATTTCCTCCTGTTTCAGCACAGATAATGGAATTGTGTGCTGTAGCCAGTGTTTTAAAATCATAAAAAAGGTCAAGCTAATATAAGAAAGAGAGAGGGCATGTTTGTGTTTTTTCTTTCCTTGCAGGATGCTAAAGGAGCATACTATCTGCCAGAATGGTTAATGAGACATACAGATGCTGAAATGAGTTTATATAGTGTCCTGACAATGATGATAGAGAAGTTATATTGTGCCTTCATCCCTGATCCTCCCTTTATTATGAAAAGGCCTAAAAGTTGTGTTAATGGTAACAGCACTAAGTTAAAAATTTTTCTATCTCTACTTCAATACGAGAAGTTAGGACTTAGAAATCTTTCAGTGTAAATAAGTTACTGCTGAGAAAATTTGGGTAAAGAAGATAATTACTCTAAATGATTTTCAAAGGTTGTTAAGAGATACTGATTGGTTGAGATTTCATCTTAAGTTTACTACAGGAAAACTAAATGACTTTGCGGATTCATTTTTGTTTGTCTCCAAAAAAGTTTTAATATCTTATTAAGGGGTTGTTGCTGTGTATAGGATGGAGTTATAAAAATGTGTTTGTTTGAAAATAAAGAACCTGAAGAAATATTTACTATCCTTTATTCCAAACAGCAATTAAAATGGTTGTTGCAAAATACTGATAAACAGGTATTGTGGAATTAATGGTTGTTTCTCCTAGAATAATCTCTGTGGAACACTAGGTAGTCCATTGTTCCTTGAGGAGAGATCTTTAATGTCGACTCTTTTTAACTCTTAGAACAAACCAAATTTATTCGTTTACATACGTTGGTAAAGTCAAAACAAAGACTTACTAAAAACTTCAAAAAGATACAGAACCAATATCTGATAACCGAGTATTCAATAATTAATACTAGTTTTCCAATATTGTAAGGTAATGGAAAAGTTAAAATCCAAACCTGTAACAAATAATGTTTTTAAGGTTGATTTTTAAAGAAAATAAGTTGTTTACTTTGTTAAGATTGAGTTTTGCTCCCCCAAAATTATAATTGTGCACCGGTGTTAAAGTGAAGGCTTCACTCGAATCAGAGCCTCCAGTTACTTACACTCTTCCACAACCAAGGGACAAGAGAGACCCTTTGACTCATCCTGTTTAGAACTACATCATGGCTAAAGGTAAGGAGAGTTTAAAAATCTTAAAGCCAGGCTCTGATCTCCGAGGTACCTCAAGATAGAACTGATTGGGCTAAGATAAGAGAAGTAAAACAGGGGCCTTACATGTAGAGGTTCAACAGACTAAGTTATGAGTTATGTAATCTAGTAAAAGAGACAGAGAAGGTATATTAAGAGAGAGAGAGAGAGAGAGAGAGAGAGAGAGAGAGAGAGAGAGAGAGAGAGAGGCGGGAAGCAAAAGAAAAAGAACAGGACTAGAATCTTGGCCACTGAGAAAAGGATAAGACAGGACCTAGACAGATTAGACAGATCAGGAATTTGGGCAACAGAAGAACAGAATTAAGTGAGTTGGGGTGCTGAGCCTCAGCTGAGGAGCCTCACCTGTGTCAGACTGAAGTTGCTTATTTGGGACTGTGAAAATTCAAAGATGCCGCTGGCTTCTGCACCCCCTAACCAAGAGAGGAAAAGTGTTTGTGTAGATTCCGGATCGTCAGAAAGCCTTTTAAAAAAAAATTAGACGGACTTTGCTGATGGCCTTGCCTGGTGAGAGAAGAGTTACGGAGGACTCCATGCTCAGACTTTGAGACCTTGAAATAGGCCAGTGACTTGCCTGACCCTGTTGCCAGCAGGTGGCTTTCCTGTTTGAAAACTGTTGCTGCTGTAGCCCTGCTTGTCAAGGATGCTGATAAGCTCATAGTGACTCCCCATGTTCTTAAAAGCATTATCCAACAGCTCCTGATCCATGGATGACCAATGCTCTTATGTGCTCTGCCTGCTGTCCTAATTTCCTCTACCCTGCCATCTGGGACTGATGATTCATCACTGTGCTGATATTCTGGCAGAAGAACCTGGTGCACGAAATGGTCTGAAAAATCAGCCTTGGCCTGGGAGTCTGAGCTGATACACAAGTGGCAGTAGCTTCGTGGCTGAAGGTAAGCGGAAGGCGGGGACAGCAGTGGTGGACAGGAAGCAAGTAATCTAGGCCAGCAACTTCTCTGAAGAGACATCGGCCCAGAAAGCCGAACTGTGACTCTGACCTGCGAATGACAAAGGGGAAGTCTGCACTGACAGCAGGCACGATTTTGTTACTACACGGAGTAATATACAGACAAAGGGCTGTTGACATCTGCAGTGAAAGACATAAGATGCTGTGACTATGGCAGATCTAACCGCCAAACAGGCGGCCCAAGGAGCAGTGATCCTGGCAGTTAAAGAGCCTAAAGACAAATTAGGACTGGTAAAGGAAAACTAGTCCTCCCACAGGAAGAAAGACTCTCAGACTTGGCAGAATAGTCAAAACTGCAAGACCTGTGCTATGACCAATGCAGGATAGATTTTATGTAATAGCCAAGAAGATCTTAAAATAAACCTTCCCGAGGCTTGGGATACCCAAGGTAATCTTTGTTGCCCAGGTAAGAAATTCAGGAAATGGCCAAGATAATGGGGATTGATTAAAAGTTACATTGTACAGACAGGTAAAAAGATGGGTAGACCCATTAAAGGAAATTGACAGCGGAGACTGGCTTTAATGGTTATATAACACTCCTACCCTTTGTGCCATTCAGGGTTAAGAACACCCTTGGACAGTTTGGTCTGACCCTCCCCCCTATAAATTACTCTATGGGGGACCCTCTCCACTGGTAAAACTAGCCTCTGTACATAGTGCTGACTGCTGCTTTCCCAGCCTTTGTTCTCTAGGACCAAGGTGCTCAAGTGAGTGAGACAGCGAACATAGAAGCAGAAGGCCTACTCAAGAGAAGGAGACCGGAGACCCTACAACCCCCACATCTCTTCCAAGTTAGAGATTTTGTCTACATTTGATGCCATCATTCAGAAAACCTTGAGACTCTGTGAAAAGGCCACCCTACTCTCTACTCTTATGAGACCCCTTTTGATAGTGCTTCTGCTTTTAAATTATGTGTGTTAGGCTAGTCGCCTTTGTTAGAACAAAAAGTAGTGCAGCACTGCCTTTCGTTTTTGAGGCAACAGTACCATACCCTAAGAATCAGGTATGTCAGGGAAAAGATCATAACCCGTCCTAAGATTAGGACTATGTACTAGAAGAAGTGGGAAATGAAAGAGTAGTACGTAACCAAACACAAAATAGAGTCCCTTGTGTCAGGAGGGAAAGTGAACCTTTAAACTAACCGATGGCTCTAGGTACAGGGCAAGCCTTTCCTGGAACAATCACAGAATAGCCAACGCCCTCTGAATATCTCTGTGGAATGTCTCAATGCCCCAGGAGGTTGCCTAAGGTAGCACATGACTTACCTCCCCCTTCCCCTCCCCTTGTCTCTTAGAGTTAGCTACCTGGGTATCTTGCTGATGTTTAAACTAGCCAATCATGTGAAACCGCGCCAATTTCCCCAACCCCCCTACCCCATTGTTATAAAAGCTCCTAATTTTTGAGTCACGAGGTCGACCCCCCTGTCCCCTGCGTGGGATATGGGTCATCCCGGAGCTCCGATTAAAAATCCCTCTTGCAGTTGCATCAAGGTCTCCCATGGGTTCTTGGGATTCTCGAACAGCCCGTGTTTAAAATAGGGGTATTTCTGGTTTGATCTTACAGTTGTTATATCTTAGAAACCTATTCTTTTCTAATGAGAGGCAGAAAGGGAGTGAGTGAGTCTGGATGAGAGGGGGAATGGAAAGGAGCTGGGAAGAGTAGTGGAAGTAGAACTTGTAATCAAGATATGTCATATGAGAACCTGATATAGCTGTCTCCTACAGAAGTGGATGCTCATAATCATCTATGTGATGGAATACAGGGCCCACAATGGAGAAGCTAGAGATAGAACCCTAGGAGCTGAAGGGGTCTGCAACCCTATAAGATGAACAACAATATGAACTAACCAGAACCCCCAGAACATGTGTCTCTAGCTCTACATGTAGCAGAAGATGGCCTAGTTGGCCATCATTGGGTGGAGAGGCCCCTTGGTATTGTAATCTTTATATACCCCAATACAGGGGAACGCCAGGACCAAGAAGTGGGAGTGGGTGGGCAGGGGAACAGGGTGGGGGGAGGGGAGAAATTTTGGGAAAACATTTGAAATGTAAATTAAGAAAATATCTAATAAAAACTAATTGAAAAATAAATGAGGGAAGGCTCCACCCCCAGTCAGTTCTGTGGAGGTGCCTAGAATTTGTTGCAAAGTCTGAAGTACTGTGGGATGTCCCAGCTGTAGACAGGTGAACTAGGTGGAACCAGGGCCCAGGGCACTCTGGAAAGTATCTGCAGGATGCAGGTCCTGTCCAGGAGAGGCACAGAGCCAGACAGCAGGGCACCAGAGTAGCTCAGGTGTGATTTAGCAAGACAATGAAAACCAGTCTTGGCTGAAGAACCAAGCTGCATGTGGCTTCCAATGGCTGGTCTGCACTCAGCCTAGAACAGGCACCACCCCCTCCCTCTAATGTGACCGTTACTTTTGTTTTGTGTTAATTATACTTATGTACGACACGTGGATCTGACCCGTCTAAATGACGATGTGATGGTAGAAGGTGTAGATACTTTGGGGAATCTTGAACGCCAAAGAGGTCCAATATACCAAGACGAGACGAAAAGAACCTCCTCCTCCTCTGTGTCCTCTCACTCGTCCATTTTCTTCTTCTTCTCCCTCCCTCTTCTTCCACTTCACCTTCCCTTTTATCTGCCCAATCATCAGCTCTCCTTTATTTTACAAATTAAGGTGGGAAGCAGGTTTACAGGAAATCACCTGAGTGCTGACTCATTCTTTGTTCGCAACCACTCACAGGAGAACAGAATTAACATCAAATATATTTTGCCACAGGGCTCTTCCTGTAAGTCTTTCATATCCTCCTTAAAGGCCTCTATCATCTTCCTGAGATGGGATTTTAGGTCAGAATCTTGCTCTTCAGATGTATTAGGGTATATAGGTTTTGCTGTCATTTTAGAAGTGGTTTCCATCATGCCAAATTACATTGGCTTCCATTGCTTATGCTTTTGTATTGTCTTTCCCTATCTGAAAATCTCTGGTGCTTAATTGGCCTAGATGTCTTAGATTGGAGCAGGCTTCTTCAGAGCCAGGTAAAGCTCTATGATACAGGTTATAGCTATGTCCTTCAAACGTGTTTGGAATTCATTCTTTTGGGGAATCTGGAAGTGTTAGGAGCTGTATCACACATAACAGCACTTACCAGTTGTAAAACAGTTTAACTGGCCATTTCTTTTGGGGAGTGTGTAATGCTAACAAGATAAGAGAAATGAGAATTGGGACTGCTCATGAGGATTCCAAGAGGATTAAGGACATTTAGCGGAAAGGAGCCAAAGCTATTCATGCTTTCTACCGACTACGTCTTACCTGTATTTTGCTTGTATCCTGAAAACATGAATAAGGCAATTTTAAATATGTAGATTACTCTGTGTTGTGGAGGATATTTAAAAATGTGTTTGACACAGATGCAGAGACCCACAGCCAAACATTAATTGTAGCTCTCAGAATCCTGTGGAAGAGTTGGGGGAAGGATTGAGCCAAAGAGCATAGGGATGTTACAAGAAGCCAGGAGAGGCAACTAATCTTGCAGGCTTGCAGAGACTGAACCACCAACCAAAGAGCAATCATGGGTTAGACCCAGGTCTCCTCCATATATATGTAGCAGATATGCAGGCTTGGTGTTCATGTGGGTCCCACAACACCTAGAACATATGTCTGAATTGAGAAATCCTCTTGGTGGATTTTTCCTTTGATGAGTATAAAGTGTGCTTATGTGTCTCTTTTGATTACTTTTGTTTGAAAGTCTATTTTGTTAGATATAGAATGGATACTTCAGCTTGTTTCTTGATTCCATTTGCTTAGAAAACCTTTTTCCAGCCATTTTACTCTGAGGTAATGTCTATTTGTGTTGTTGAGGTGTGTTTCTTGTATACAGCAGAATGAAAGATTTCATTTTCACATCCACTCCATTAGCCTGTGTTTTGGGGGATTGAGTTCATTGAAGTTGAGAGATATTAATGATCATTGATTGTTAATTTATGTTATTTTGATGTTGGTGTTGTGTGTGTGTGTGTTTATGTGTGCTTTATTATTTTGCCTTTGCTGGTATGGATTTATTTATTACCTGTGTTTTGCTGTGTGCAGTTAACCTCCTGAATTAGAGTTTTCCTTCATGTATTTTCTATACGGCAAGAATTGTGGATAGATATTGTTTAAATTTGCTTTTATCTTTGAATATAATGTTTTCTAGATCTATGGTGATTGACAATTTTGGTGGGTATAGTAAACTAGGTTTGCATCTGTGGTTTCTTAGAGGCTGTGAGATGTGTGTCCTGTCTCTTCTATGTTGAGAGGTCAGGTGTAGTTCTTTTGAGTGTACCTTTGTGTGTTCCTTGGCCTTTTCACCTTGTTTCTTTGAATATTATTTGTTCTGTAAATTTTGTGTTTTGATTATTATGTGGCCAGACTTTCGGTTCTGATTCAACCTAATTGTTGTTTGTTAAGGTCTTTGTATATTTATATGTATCTCTTTTTTGTAGTGGGTTGGTCTGATGTTACTTGTATTCTAATGCCATATAATGGTTCCTCAAGATTTGGTTGCCCCCAATGAGCAGATCCTCACATACTCAAGTCATGCGATGCAAAACTCAATTTAACTGGTTAATAAAAGGCTTGAGCCTCTGATTGGGCAGTGAAGAAAGAAAGGTAGGACTGAAGGTTTGGGAGAAGATTGCAGGTGGAAAGAGTGAAGACAGAGAAGGAGGAAGCTGTCATGGATGAGAACCACATGTCTAGGAGAAAAAGTAAAGAATGAGTTTTATAGCTGGGGAACTTGTTAGTATACCTCTAGACCTACCAAATCTAGGCATATGGATTTCTAATTGAAATACCTAATTGTGTGTTCTTTATACCTGCTTATAAGTATTAGAAATTCCTACCAGTTTATATTAATTAAAAAAGCTGAGTGGAGCCCCAAATTAAATATTTTGGCTACTTATTATAGATGAGCAAAGGCTAAAGATCAAGATATTTATAAATAATATCGAGATTGAAAGAATGGTTGGCACTGTACCAGACATCACCATTATCTCTCCAAAAATCTTAGTCTGTAGGTTGGTCACTTTTAGTCCAATTTCAAGGAGTTACATACGACATTGTCCCAGATAAAGCAAAGCACTGGATGGCTTAAATGTATAGGGCCTGATGGTTAGATAGGAAGATAAGGCCACACATGGTTGATACTACTCTAAACTTGTGGGAAAGAGATCTGTTACAACAATGGAAAATACAGATTAATATCCTTTCAGCTTCAGAGGCAAGCCACAAAACCAGTCAGTCTCCTAATAAGAATATCAAATCAGTTAAAGAATGTTATCAAAGACAGTTATAGACTGTCCAGGCTGCCCATAAACACGATACAGCAGTGGTCAGCACTTAATATTTACATCAGGGAGCCACTACTGTTGAAATTCCAACAGCCTTACCAATCTATTTGGATTGAACAATGGTCTATTACAAAAGAAAAATTTGCTGCAAGGGCAGCCACTTTCATTAAAGAAACTTTAGTAAAGCTTAAATCGCATATTACATCTCACACAATAATAGTGGGAGATTTCAACACCCCACTCTCATCAAGGGACAGATCCTGGAAACAGAAACTAAACAGAGACTCAGTCGAACTAACGGAAGCTATGAAACAAAAGGACTTAACAGATATCTACAGAATATTTCATCCTAAAACAAAAGGATATAGCTTTTTCTCAGCACCTCATGGCTCCTTCTCCAAAATTGATCACATAATTGGCCACAAAACAGCCCTCAACAGATTCAAAAATATTGAATTTGTCCCTTGCATCCTATCAGATCACCATGGACTAAGGCTGCTATTCAATAACAACATAAGTAGCAGAACACCATCATTCACATGGAAACTGAACAACACTCTACTCAATGATACTTTGGTCAAGGAAGGAATAAAGAAAGAATTTAAAGACTTTCTAGAGTTTAATGAAAATGGAGCCACAACATACCGAAACTTATGGGACACAATGAAAGCATTCCTGAGAGGAAAACTAATAGCTCTGAGTTCCTACAAAAAGAAAATGGAGAGAGCTTACACCAATAGCTTGGCAGCACATCTGCAAGCTCTAGAACAAATGGAAGAAAAGTCACCTAAGAGGAGTAGACGTTAGGAAATAATCAAACTCAGGGGTGAAATCAAACATGAGGAAACAAAAAGAACTATCCAAAGAATCAATCAAACCAGGAGCTGGTTCTTTGAAAAAGTCAACAAGATAGACAAACCCTTGGCCATACTCACAAGAGGGCACAGGGATAGCATCCAAATCAACAAAATCAGAAATGAAAAGGGAGACATAACAACAGATCCTGAGGAAATTCAAAACACCATCAGATCCTTCTACAAAAGGTTATATTCAAAAAAACTGGAAAATCTGGATGAAATGGATAACTTCCTAGACAGATACCAAGTTCCAAAGTTAAACCAGGATCAGNCACTATAGCATATGCCAGCAAGATAATGCTGAAAGGGACCTGATATAGCTATCTTGTGGGAGGCTATACCAGTGCCTGGTAAACACAGAAGTGGATGCTCACAGTCAGCTATTAGTTGGAACACAGGACTCCCAAGGTAGGAGCTAGAGAAAGTACCCAAGGAGCGGAAGGGGTCTTCAACCCTCTAGGTGGAAGAATATCATGAACTAACTAGTTCCCCCTGCGCTCATGTCTCTAGCTGCATATATGGAAGAAGATGGCCTAGTTGGCCATCATTGGGAGGCTAGGCCCCTTGGTCATACAGACTCTATATGCCCCAGAACAGGGGAATGCCAGGGCCATTACCTGGGAGGAGGTGGGTAGGTGAGCAGGGCGGGGACGCGGGAGGGTAAGGGAAAATTTCTGGATAACATGTGAAATGTAAATAAAGAAAATATCTAATAAAGAGAAAAAAAAAAACAAGAATGATGTCAGAGGCATTAAATGCAACAGTTTTTTTGCTTCTAAATAAAATTTGGTTAATTTGAAAAAAAAAAAAAGAAAGAAAAATTTGCATCGCATGACTTGAGTATGTGAGGATCTGCTCATTGGGAGCAAGCAAATCTTGAGGAACCACTATATGGCATTAGAATACAAGACTAGAAAAGATAGGCCCGGAGCAGCTGGAGGTTCAGCATATGAATGAGTCTACCAACTCTTAGAATTCTCTGATATTTATCATTAAAAAGAAATCTGGCAAGTGGAGGATGTTGACAGAGCTTAGAACAATTAACAAGATTGTTCATGCAATGGGCTCTCTGCATCCTGGAATCCCATTGTTCCCCCTGTTGCCTAAGGAGTGGCAATGATTGATCTAAAAGATTTCTTTTACATAATTCCTTTACATGAACATGATCATTGGAAGGTCCTACCAAAATGAATGCTAAGCAGTCATACATTGTAACAATATTGTATACAACAGCCATTGGAGATAATGGTAAACTATTTCCTTATTCCATGTTTTACCATTTTATGGATGATAATTTATCATTATATAGATGATATCTTAATGGCTGATTTGGTTACAAATATTTGATTTGGCTACAAAAAGGATGTTTGATGAAATGAAGAAAACCATGCATTTTTTGAGGATTACAAATTGCTACTGAGAAAATACAAAAAGTATATTCTGGTAATTATCTAGGGCATAAAATAAGTCTACAAAAGGTTAAACCACAAAAGGTGCAAATCAGAAGAGACCAAGTAAGGACTCTTAATGACTTCCAGAAGCTACTGTGAGATATTAACTGGCTGTTCCTACAATTGGTTTCCATGTGATACCCAATGTATTTTAAACAATACAAGATAATTCAGGTTAATAGCCTGAGAAAATTATGAGCTGAGGCTAAAAAATAGTTAGCTCTGATACAAAGGAAATTACAGGATAAACATCTAAGTCATACCAGACCAAAAATGGCCTGCATTATCTTGCCTTCTCTTCACTCTCCCACATGAATCTTATGCAGAAGGAAAATTATATCTTAGAATGGGTACTTTTACCACACAAGCAGACTAAAAAATTAAAAACCTATATAGAAAAATTTTCTGAATTGTTACTAAAGGGAAAAATGAGACCTCACCAATTAGGTAGAATGGAACCATCTGAAATTATAGTACCTTTGACTAATGCTGAGATTGCCTCATTTTGGACATAATGGCAAAGAGATAATAGGAATTTTTGGGGAGAGGTTAACAAGAAATATATCAAAAGCAATTGATTTCAGTTTATAAGAGGTACTGATTGGATTCTCCCTTGTATAATTAAAGGAACTCCAAATTTCTGAAGCCCCTACATTTCAAACTGATGCAAATAAATTAGGAAAGGTAGGGTGTAAAGTAGAAGAAATAAGTACCGTGGTTGAGAGTCCTTATAAATAAGCTCAAAAATAAGAATTATGTGCAATCCTCATGGTGTTGTTAGATTTTCTATAGTCTCTTAATATAATAACTGACTCTCAATATGCAGAATAAGTTGTTTGCATGTAGAGACTGCTGAACTTAATCAGGATCATTCTGAATTGACTTCACTGTTTATTCAGCTTCAACAAGTGACCAGAAATAGGAGTCAACCATTGTATGTAGCACACACCAGATCCCATGAAGGTCTGCAAGGCCCTCTGGCCCAAGGTAATAAAAAAATTGATCGGCTACTGATAGTAAATGTACTAGGGGTTTCAAATTTTCATAAAAATACATGGTGTTAACAGCAAATGTTCAAATAAAGAATTCTTTATCATTTGGCAACAAGCTAAGTAAATTGTGAAGAATTCCTCATTAGTGGCAACCACATCTTGAAGAATCAGTATTTAGCATACATTCAGAATCTGAATATATATGAATATGAATATATACATATTCAGAATATAACCACCATCAGATCATCACACCACATCTTTATTTTAGGTTGGAGAATTTTCTTCTATGATTTTTGTAGAAAATATTTTCTGGCCCTTGGAGCAGGGATGCTTTGACTTCTATTCCTATCTTCCTTAGGTTATGTCTTTTCACATTATTCCAGATTCCCTGAATGTTTTATGTCTTAGAAGCTGGGAATATGCTCAGTGACAGGCAGGGGAATGGGACAGGGTGAAGGATCTAAATGGGATATTCCTTGTTTGAAGGGGTGGATGGAGGCCAGTAGAGAAGTGGCCAATATAATGGAGCTCTTTGGATAGCTGGCTTGCTCTGTGAGTAGTGTGCTATTTCTTAAAGACAACATAATTTGGACTAGTATGACCACTCAGTGGATCTAGTTTTGTGCCAGTGATAAAATGCCATGAATTTGATCCCAGTCTTCCAAATGTTAGAAAAGATAACCAAGCCTGGCGTGGTGGCTCACGCCTTTAATCCCAGCACTCAGGAGGCAGAGGCAGGTGGATTTCTGAGTTTGAGGCCAGCCTGGTCTACAAAATGAGTTCCAGGACAGCCAGGGCTACACAGAGAAACCCTGTCTTGAAAAAAAAAAAAGAAAACCGAACCAAATGCTTTTCATGAGAAATTGTGATGATCTAGACAATGGATCATGCCTATCCTATCTAGGTCTGATCTTTGCTTCATTCTTGTCCTTCCTATCCTTTACAGAAATTTTAAGAGCTACATGCTGTCACAAACAGCTAATGGCTAGCCACAGAGAAAGTCTGTCTAAGGGGGGATATGTTGTTCAGGACCAATCCTAAAGGAGAGCCAATCTAGAAGAGGGAGGGACCCCAGAACCCTATCGATACTTTGGGCTGAAGATCTCCAAGGACTCCCACATTTGGGATCCATACAACCATTTTTCATTAATTAATTTATTTATGAGCTTTATATTCTGATTGATGCCTTCTACCTCCTCTCTTCCCAGTTCACCCTTATTAATTTCTCCCCTCATTACCACTTCCCCTTGGGTACCATAATGCCCTTGGACATCCTGTCCCAGTATGAGAAATCCCTTTTCACTGAGACCCAACCAGGCAGTTCACGTAGGGGAAGGGGGATCCAATGGAAGGCAATTGAGTCAGAGACAGCCCTCAGTTTGATTGTTAGAAGATCCACATGAAGACTTAGCTGCACATCTGCTACAAATTTGTAGGGGACCTAGATTCAGCTCATGCATGTTCTTGGGCTTGTGGATCAGTCTCTGTTATCCCTCATGGGCCCAGGTTAGTTGAATATGCAAGTCTTCTTGTGGTGCCCTTGACCTCTCTAGCTTACTCAATTCTGTCACTCCACATCTCTTCCAAGAGTTCTGCCTGATATTTGGCTGTTGGTTCCTGCATTTGTTTCCATCTGATGTTGGATGAAGCCTATCAGCAGACAGTTATACTAAGCTCCAGAAAGCAAGCATAGCAGAGTATCATTGTCAATGGTTCTCTCTCTCTCTCTCTCTCTCTCTCTCTCTCTCTCTCTCTCTCTCTCTCTCTCTCTCTCTCTCTCACACACACACACACACACAAGGGCTGGATCTCAAGTTGGTACAGTCAATGAATGGCTGTTCCCTCAGTCTCAGCTCCATCTTTTTCACTGTGCATTTTAGCAGCAGGACAACTTTTTGGTTGAAGATATTGTGGGTGGATTGATATTCCCCTCTTTCACAGGAAGCCTCTCTTGTTACAGGAGATGGCCACTTCAGTCTCCTTATTCCCCACTGGTAAGAATCCCAGCTAGGGTAACTCCCATAGACTCCCCATTGCCTCCCCTCTCCCAGTTTTTCAGCTATTCTCAGATATCACCCCTGCCAATTTTCATTCTAATTTACATCCCTCTCCTGACCTCCTACTCACACCTTATCTTCATCCCAGTTCCCCTCCTCACCTCACCTCACCTCACTACCAGTTTCCTCTGTATGTCCATCTCAGATGAATACTTTGTTTCTGCCTCTGAGAGATTCAAAAAAGCACTAAATGACTCAATAAATAAATGGGAGAGTTCTCACACTAGTAATTTAAAAGTACTCATGAAAGCTCTAGAAAAAAAGAACCAAATACACTCAAGAGGAGTCGATGGCAGAACATAAACAAACTCATGACTGAAATTAATTAGAATCAATGAGAGCAATTAAAAAAAATCAATGAAACCAAGAGCTGGTTCTTTGAAAAAAATCAACAAGATAGATAAACCATTAGCCAAACTAACTAAAAGACAAAGAGACTATTCACATTGAAAAAAAATCAGAAACGAAATGAACATATAACAGCAAACCCTGAGGAAATTCAAAGAATCATTATATCTTCCTTCAAAAACATGTGGTCCACAAAATTGAAAAATGTAAACCAAACGGATGGTTTTCTAGATAGATACTGCTTACCAAAGTTAAATCAAGATCAAGTAAACTATCTAAACAGCCATATAACCTCTAAGGTAATAGAAGTAGTCATTAAAATCTCCCAATTAAAAAAAATACAAAGGCCAGATGTTTTGGGGGAGAATTCTACCAGACTTTCAAAGAACTAATACCATTATTATCAAACTATTCCACAAGATAGAAACTGCCAAACTTAATCTATGAGGCTACAGTTGCCCAGATACCTAAACCATACAAAGACTCAAAAAAAGAGAATTTCAGACTAATTTTTCTTATGAACATTGATGCAAAAATACTCAATAAAATACTCACAAACTGAATCCAGAAACACATCAAAAGCATAATCTGCCATGATCAAGTAGTTTCATACCACAGTCTTGATGGCAGCTCTTTGTCTATTTTTTTAATACTTTTTTGCCTCTTTTACTGATACTTCTCAATTCCTACTTTAATTTGTAAGTGATGATCTGACACAGATCCTCAAATCTTTCACTGTCTCTATCTCGACCACTGTCTCTTTTACTTTTCCTTCCTTCCTTCCTTCCTTCCTTCCTTCCTTCCTTCCTTCCTTCCTTCTTTCCTTCCTTCCTTTTTTCCTTCCTTTTTTCCTTCCTTCCTTCCTTCCTTCCTTCCTTCCTTCCTTCCTTCCTTCCTTCCTTCCTTCCTTCGTCCCTACCTCCATCCCTCCCTCCCTCCCTCCCTCCCTTAATTCTTTCCTTCCTTCATTCATATCTCCATCCTTCCATCCCTGTCCTTCCCTTCTACCCCCTCTTTCTTCCTCTTTTTCATGCTAGTGACTGGAAGCTGACACTTTGTGTTTCCTACCTCAGAGTTCCAGTGCCAAGACGTTTTCTGGTGGCCCTGTGTCTCCAAATGGCTTTTCTCTTTACTGTCTACCTAGTTATTCTCTACAGGAGACACAGTTCTTTGTTCAGCTAGTTTAATGACCTGGATTTTACTCTTAAAGAATGACCCCTCACCAAAGACTCCAGTACAATATGAGGGATCCTTGGGTATTTAAAGAGCCTCCGGCATTATTTTGAACTCCTGCTTTCAGAATTTGAGGAGTCTGTTAGATTTCTGAGGCAGCTTAAAGAGACAGAAAGCAGAATAGTGGCCAAGTGACCTCTGCAGATAATTTCAAACTTTGGGTATTTCAAAGGGTAAAAGGGGTATGTGCAAAAGTGGATAGGGGGTTTAGGGAATAAAAAGGCAAATTCAACTTCTCTGTACCAATCTGAAGTTTTCAGGGTTGTTTGTCCATGAAATGTCTATTTATCATTAGAAATTACTTGCTCTCCTCTTAACCCTTGCTTGGCTGCCTTACCTAGGCTCAGTGGAATGATCGGGTGTGTGTCTGGTCTTACTTCAGCTTGATGTGCTGGGGTGGGTTGATATTCATGTAAGCCCTCCTCTTTCATGAATGGAAGGGGAGAGGGAGATAAGAGAAGGGGAGGTGGGATGGAGGGACTGGGAGGAGAGGAGAGAGGGGAAGTTGCCATTGGGATATAGAATCAATACATAGAATAAAAGGGGGAAAAACAAATAAAAAAGAAATTACTTGTTCTGGCTACCAGGATACAGGTAGTAGTACAACTGAGTTGTGTAATGGCAGTGATGGAAAAGGGGCTGGAATGTACATTTACATTTCTGCCTTAGTTAGAGTCTGGCAGAATTTGTTCCAGAGGGTAGGACATCTCTCCCTCTCCCATGCCACTGCTGCCAGTGGCAGGGGCAGCTCTCCCACATGCGTTCACTCTGGATTGCCTCACCCACAACCCTTGCAATCAGGGTCATATCTACTCTGCTGCCATGGTGAGATACAGGTCCTAGTCTCCTGAGTCCAGCAGCAGGTAAAGAGTGGGACAAGCTCTTCTCTTTTTATCATCTCAGGGCTAGTTCTGCTTGCCACATGTGGGGAAGGGTGAGGAGGGGCCATTTCTCACTCACCTAAGCAACCACATGGCAAATGGGTGACAAGGCCAGCTCTTCCACACTCACATCCTCTGGGCCAGCTCACCTGTAACTCCTGCAAATATGAAGAGTTCTACTGTATTTAGTAGATAAAGTGCAGGGTTCACTCTCCCAAGTAGTGTGAAGTGTGGGGGCAAATGTCATATGATTCCCAGGTGAGAGGTGGGGTCAGCTCTACACAGCTCTCTAAAATTAACATGGCCCCAGAAAGAAACCCAGATCAGGAACTATTACCTGGCTTTTGGTGATACCAGACCCTCCACTGATTCAGGATACTCATTTGTTTTATGTTAGAAAACAACATGATTGATTAGCCAGTTCCAAAGGTACACATGAGTCATTTCACAATAAAATTCACTTTGCTTCTGATGACCATTATAGGTCAGGGTATAATGGACATTGTTTTGTCTATCCTATCCATTACAATAACTACTGTAACTTTGTCTTTGGCAATTCATTGCTGATAACTTGGCCTTGCTACTACAGGTCCCAATTAAACATATGGTATTTAATTCACTGAACTGAATATTAGCATTTTTAATCCAATGGTCTGATATAACAAAGAGGGCAAAAACAATTATTTTGAAATATGCTAGTGCACAACTTACCTTTATTTCTTTTTTTTCAATTTTTATTAGATATTTTCTTCATTTACATTTCAAATACTATCCCAAAAATCAGCCTATATCCTCCCCCATCCCCCACCTAACTCCTCTACCCACCCACTCCCACATCATGGCCCCGGCGTTCCCCTGTACTGAGGCATATAAAGTTTGCATGACCAAGGGGCCTCTCTTCCCAGGATGGCCAACTAGGCCATCTTCTGCTACATACACAGCTAGAGACATGAGCTCTGGGGGTATTGGTTAGTTCATATTGTTGTTCAACCTATAGGGTTGGAGACCCCTTCAGCACCTTGGGTAATTTCTCTAGCTCCTCTATTGAGAACCCTGTGTTCCATCCAATAGCTGCCTGTGAGCGTCCACTTCAGTGTTTGCCAGGCACAGGAGACAGTTTTATCAGGGCTCTTTCAGCAATATTTGCTGGTGTATGCAATAGTGTCTGCATTAGATGGCTGATTATGGGATGGATCCCCAGCTGCAGCAGTCACTGGTTGGTCCATCCTTTTGTCTCATCTCCACATTTGATCTCTGTGACTCCTTCAATGTGTGCTTTATTCCTAATTCTATGAAGGGGCGAAGTGTCCACACATTGGTCTTCATTTTCCTTGAGTTTCATGTGTTTTGCAAATTGTATCTTGGGTATTCTAATTTTCTGGGCTAATATCCTCATATCAGTGAGTACATATTATGTGAGTTCTTTTGTGATTGGGTTACCTCACTCAGGATGAGGTCCTCTAGATACATCCATTTGCCTAGGAATTTCATAAGTTCATTGTTTTTAATAGCTGAATAGTACTCAATTGTGTAAAAATACCACATTTTCTGTATCCATTCCTCTGTTGAGGGACATCTGGGTTCTTTCTAGCTTCTGGCTATTATGAATAAGGCTGCTATGAACATAGTGGAACATGTGTCCTTATTACCAGTTGGAACATCTTCTGGATATATGCCCAGGAGAGGTATTGCAGGATCCTCCGCTACTACTATGTCCAATTTTCTTTTTTTTTTTCTTTTTTTATTTATTTTTTATTTATTTGTTTTTCTCTTTATTAGATATTTTCTTCATTTACATTTCAAATGTTATCCATAAATTTCCCCTTACCCTCCTGCATCTCCGCCTCCCACATAATGGCCCAGGCGTTCCCGTGTACTGGGGCATATAAAGTCTGTATGACCAAGGGGCCTCTCCTCCCAATGATGGCCAACTAGGCCATCTTCTTCCATATATGCAGCTAGAGACATGAGCACCGAGTAAACTAGTTAGTTCATGTTATTCTTCCACCTAGAGGGTTGAAGACCCCTTCAGCTCCTTGCGTACTTTCTCTAGCTCCTTCCTTGGGAGTCCTGTGTTCCAACTAATAGCTGACTGTGAGCAATCACTTCCGTGTTTGCCAGGCACTGGTATAGCCTCCCAAGAGACAGCTATATCAGGTCCCTTTCAGCATTATCTTGCTGGCATATGCTATAGTGTTTACTTTGGTGGCTGATTATGGGAAGGATCCCTGGCAGCCGCCATCACTGGTTGGTCCATCCTTTTGATTCAGCTTCACACATGATCTCTGTAACTCCTTCAGTGTGTGCTTTGTTCTCAATTCTAGGAAGGGACACTGAGACCACATTTTGAACTTCATTCTTCTTGAGATTCATGTGTTTAATAAATTGTTTCTTGGGCAGTCTAGGCTTCTCGGCTAGTATCCACATATCAGTGAGTACATGTTATGTGAGTTCTTTTGTGATTGGGTTACCTCACTCAGGATGACACCCTCCAGATCCATCCATTTGCCTAGGAATTTCATATATTCATTGTTTCTAATAGCTGAGTAGTACTCCATTGTGTAAATGTACCAAATTTTTTGTATCCAATCCTCTGTTGAGGGACATCTGGNATTCCTCAGTTGAGAATTCTTTGTTTAACTCTGTGCCCCACTTTTTAATGGGGATATTTGATTTTCTGGTGTCCACCTTCTTGAGTTCTTTATATATATTGGATATCAGTCCCCTATCCGATTTAGGATTGGTAAAGATCCTTTCCCAATCGGTTGGTGGCCCTTTTGTCTTGTTGACAGTATCTTTTGCCTTACAGAAACTTTGCAACTTTATGAGGTCCCATTTGTCAATTCTCGCTCTTACAGCACAAGCCATTGCTGTTCTATTCAGGAATTTTTCCCCAGTGCCCATATCTTCGAGGCTTTTCCCCACTTTCTCCTCTATAAGTTTCAGTGTCTCTGGTTTTATGTGGAGATCTTTCAACCACTTAGATTGACCTTAGTACAAGGAGATAAGAATGGGTCAATTCCCAGTCTTCTACATGATAACTGCCAGTTGTGCCAGCACCATTTGTTGAAAATTCATTGTTTTTAATACCTGAGTAGTACTCCATTGTGTAAATGTACCATATTTTCTGTATCCATTCCTATGCGTTTTTTCCAGCGTCTGGCTATTATAAATAAGACAACTATTAACATAGTGGAGCATGTGTCCTTGTTAACAGTTGGAACATCTTCTGCATATATGCCCAGTAGAGGTATTGCTGGATCTTTTGGTAGTACTATGTCCAGTTTTCTGATAAACCTCCAGACTGATTTTTAGAGTGGTTGTACCAGCTTGCAATCCCACCAGCAATGAAGGAGTGTTCCTCTTTCTCCACATCCATGCCAGCATTTACTGCCACCTGAACTTTTTATCTTAGCCATTCTG
>CACVCL010034593.1:0-30366 GCA_902729485.2 Mus minutoides
AACACTCCATATGAACCTTTGCCTTCCACAAGCATATGCACTCATGTGCACTGGTACCCATGTGTACATGTCAGAAACTCACACACACACACAGATAGAGACAGAGACAGATTGATTTCTGTCTCTGAGACACCTCCCCCAAAATACCTGTCCCCTATGACCTGGTTCTCTATGCACTCAGCTTTTTGAGAATGAGGTCTAAATCTTTGGCCTAAATGCTGTTTCAAAAAAAAGCACAACAGAAACCAAAGACTTTAGTTCAAATTTTTACCTTCTTTAATTGGGTGACCAATTTTTGTTAGCTATTTAAGTTCCTAGCCATTGTGCCCCAACCCCCTTGAAGCTCAGAAGTGGACAGAGAACTACAAAACTGCCTGTTAACCCTAGGGAGGGGATACTTTATCTTAAAATATGTATATAATAAATCACTGCTGAGGGCTTTCAGAGTCTTTTCCAGGGCAAGTGAGCAGACCTTTATTCTATGAATCTTGAAGTGAAAAAAACAGAACAGCACAAATGGTCCCAAGAAGCAGTCCAGAGGGTTTTTCTCTTAATATAAGTATCAACTGTGAGGTGAAGGGATACAGGGCAGGCTGCAGCAGCTCCATGCTGCCCCTTGGTGGCAACATGCTCCATGGAATTCTGCTCCAGCTCTGTGTCTAGTCTATGACTCTTCTCCACTCTTGATATACAGAGGCCTCTTTCTGTGTCAAAACCAGAAAACCTTCAAATAGTTACTAGAGTGTCAGGAATGTTACACATTCCTCTCATTTTGCTTGCTTCTGCCCAAAGGAGGATGGCTGGTTCTCCCAAATGTGTAAATTTCTATAGCAGACCCAGTTGCCTAATCTAGCAAATCAACCAGAAGATGAAAGGGGATAGCCTCCCATGCTCAATGCATACTCCTAGCAGTGTAAAATCACCATTGGTTAAAACTCCCCAACTTGAAACCCTCAGAAAGGGCTGGCACTGGTTGAAGTTAACTTTGCTCCTGGGGTACCATTCCCATGGTTTAGCCTGAGAGAGAACTCAATGCCCCCCACCCCAAGCTTGCAGGATAATCACCAGGGGCTCCCAGAGGCCTGGAGATTGGAGTAAGAGGGAATGAACCCTCATGGCAGGTAGAGTGGCTAAGTTCTCCCAGGTAGATAGGATTAAGGTGAGGAGGACACATCTGTTCCAACACAACTGAGAGTAACTGGGACCAGTGGGATCCAGGGATACAGGAACCCTGACTGACCAGTGAGTAGCTTGGGTTCCTTCCAGTCTGCACCGATTTACCTTGGGCACAAATTCCACAGCCATCTCCATAATACCCAGAGAAAGCTCCACTCCCAGGGACTCTAACATGCCCAGGATCACAGAATCACAGGATCACTGGATCTCAGGAGCATGGTCAAACCAGGATCTCAGGGTCCCAGAGGCAGCTTGACTCCCAGAAACTCTGACACACCCAGGATCTAAAGATCATAGGACCCTGGAATCACAAGATCACAGAGACAGCTGGACTCTGAGAAGTCCTGACACAACCAGGATCACAGGAAGGACAGGTTCTGGTCAGATTTATGGAGGGTAGATAGCACTAGAGATAATCCTATGGCTAGAGGCAAGTTTAAGAACATAAGCAACAGAAACCAAGGTAACCTGGCATCATCAGAACCCAATTCTCCCACCATAGCAAGTTCTAAATACACCATCACACCAGGAAAGCAAGATTCAGAACGAAAATCACTTCTCATGATGATGATAGAGGACTTTAAGAAGGACTTTAACTCCCTTAAAGAAATACAGAAGAACACAGGTAAATAGGTGAAGAGGAAAACGCAAAAATCCCTGAAAGAATTACAGAAAAACACAAACAGTTAAAGGAAATGAACAAAACTATCCAAAATCTAAAAATGGAAAGATAAACAGTAGAGAAATCACGAAGGGAGACAACCCTGGAGTTAGAAAACCTAGGAAAGAGATCAGGAGTCATAGAATACATCGCCAACGGAATACAAGAGATAGAAGAGAGAATCTCAGGGGCAGAAGATACCATAGAAAACATTGACACAACAGTCAAAGAAATGCAAAAAGCAAAAAGCTCCTAACCCAAAACATCTAGGAAATTCAGGACACAATGAGAAGACCAAACCTAAGGATAATAGGTATAGAAGAGAGTGAAGATTTCCAACTTAAAGGGCTAGTAAATATCTTCAACAAAATTATAGAAGAAAATTTCCCAGTCTAAAGAAAGAGATACCCGTGAGCATACAAGAAGCCTACAGAACTCCAAATAGACTGTACCAGAAAAGAAATTCCTCCTGTCNGCCTAGTTGGCCATCATTGGGAGGAGAGGCCCCTTGGTCATACAGACTCTATATGCCCCAGAACAGGGGAAGGCCAGGGCCATTATGTGGGAGGGGGTGGGTAGGGGAGCAGGGCGGGGACGCGGGAGGGTAAGGGAAAATTTCTGGATAACATGTGAAATGTAAATGAAAAATAAAAATTAAAAAAAAAAAAAGAACTATGAGGTCAACACCCCATATGAACCTTTGCCTTCCACAAGCATATGCACTCATGTGCACTGGTACCCATGTGTACATGTCAGAAACTCACACACACACAAACACACACACACACACACACACAGATAGAGACAGAGACAGATTGATTTCTGTCTCTGAGACACCTCCCCCAAAATACCTGTCCCCTATGACCTGGTTCTCTATGCACTCAGCTTTTTGAGAATGAGGTCTAAATCTTTGGCCTAAATGCTGTTTCAAAAAACGCACAACAGAAACCAAAGACTTGAGTTCAAATTTTTACCTTCTTTAATTGGGTGACCAATTTTTGTTAGCTATTTAAGTTCCTAGCCATTGTGCCCCAACCCCCTTGAAGCTCAGAAGTGGACAGAGAACTACAAAACTGCCTGTTAACCCTAGGGAGGGGATACTTTATCTTAAAATATGTATATAATAAATCACTGCTGAGGGCTTTCAGAGTCTTTTCCAGGGCAAGTGAGCAGACCTTTATTCTATGAATCTTGAAGTGAAAAACAAAAACAGAACAGCACAAGTGGTCCCAAGAAGCAGTCCAGAGGGTTTTTCTCTTAATATAAGTATCAACTGTGAGGTGAAGGGATACAGGGCAGGCTGCAGCAGCTCCATGCTGCCCCTTGGTGGCAACATGCTCCATGGAATTCTGCTCCAGCTCTGTGTCTAGTCTATGACTCTTCTCCACTCTTGATATACAGAGGCCTCTTTCTGTGTCAAAACCAGCAAACCTTCAAATAGTTACTAGAGTGTCAGGAATGTTACACATTCCTCTCATTTTGCTTGCTTCTGCCCAAAGGAGGATGGCTGGTTCTCCCAAATGTGTAAATTTCTATAGCAGACCCAGTTGCCTAATCTAGCAAATCAACCAGAAGATGAAAGGGGATAGCCTCCCATGCTCAATGCATACTCCTAGCAGTGTAAAATCACCATTGGTTAAAACTCCCCAACTTGAAACCCTCAGAAAGGGCTGGCACTGGTTGAAGTTAACTTTGCTCCTGGGGTACCATTCCCATGGTTTAGCCTGAGAGAGAACTCAATGCCCCCCCACCCCAAGCTTGCAGGATAATCACCAGGGGCTCCCAGAGGCCTGGAGATTGGAGTAAGAGGGAATGAACCCTCATGGCAGGTAGAGTGGCTAAGTTCTCCCAGGTAGATAGGATTAAGGTGAGGAGGACACATCTGTTCCAACACAACTGAGAGTAACTGGGACCAGTGGGATCCAGGGATACAGGAACCCTGACTGACCAGTGAGTAGCTTGGGTTCCTTCCAGTCTGCACCGATTTACCTTGGGCACAAATTCCACAGCCATTTCCATAATACCCAGAGAAAGCTCCACTCCCAGGGACTCTAACATGCCCAGGATAACAGAATCACAGGATCACGGGATCTCAGGAGCATGGTCAAACCAGGATCTCAGGGTCCCAGAGGCAGCTTGACTCCCAGAAACTCTGACACACCCAGGATCTAAAGATCATAGGACCCTGGAATCACAAGATCACAGAGACAGCTGGACTCTGAGAAGTCCTGACACAACCAGGATCACAGGAAGGACAGGTTCTGGTCAGATTTATGGAGGGTAGATAGCACTAGAGATAATCCTATGGCTAGAGGCAAGTTTAAGAACATAAGCAACAGAAATCAAGGTAACCTGGCATCATCAGAACCCAGTTCTCCCACCATAGCAAGTCCTAAATACACCATCACACCAGGAAAGCAAGATTCAGAACGAAAATCACTTCTCATGATGATGATAGAGGACTTTAACTCCCTTAAAGAAATACAGAAGAACACAGGTAAATAGGTAGAAGAGGAAAACGCAAAAATCCCTGAAAGAAATACAGAAAAACACAAACAGTTAAAGGAAATGAACAAAACTATCCAAAATCTAAAAATGGAAAGATAAACAGTAGAGAAATCACGAAGGGAGACAACCCTGGAGTTAGAAAACCTAGGAAAGAGATCAGGAGTCATAGAATACATCGCCAACAGAATACAAGAGATAGAAGAGAGAATCTCAGGGGCAGAAGATACCATAGAAAACATTGACACAACAGTCAAAGAAATGCAAAAAGCAAAAAGCTCCTAACCCAAAACATCTAGGAAACTCAGGACACAATGAGAAGACCAAACCTAAGGATAATAGGTATAGAAGAGAGTGAAGATTTCCAACTTAAAGGGCTAGTAAATATCTTCAACAAAATTATAGAAGAAAATTTCCCAGTCTAAAGAAAGAGATACCCGTGAGCATACAAGAAGCCTACAGAACTCCAAATAGACTGTACCAGAAAAGAAATTCCTCCTGTCACATAATAATCAAAACACCAAATGCACTAAACAAAGAAAGAATATTAAAAGCAGTAAGGGAAAAAGGTCAAGTAACATATAAAGGCAGACCTATCACAATCACACCAGACTTCTCACCAGAAACTATGAAAGCTAGAAGATCCTGGGCAGATGTCATACAGACCCTAAGAGAACATAAATGCCAGCCCAGGCTATTATACCCAGCAAAATTACCATAGACGGAGAAACAAAGATCTTCCAAATTTACACAATATCTTTCCACAAATCCAGCCCTACCGAGGATAATAGATGGAAAACATCAACACAAGGAAGGAAACTACATCCTAGAAAAAGCAAGAAAGTAATCTTTCAACAAACCCAAAAGAAGATAGCCACAGAAACATAATTTTACCTCTAACAACAAAAATAACAGGAAGTAACAATCACTTTTCCTTAGTATCTCTTAACATCAATGGACTCAATCCCCCAATAAAAAGATAGAGACTAATAGACTGGATACGTAAACAGGACCCAGAACTTTACTGCATACAGGAAGTGCACCTAAATGACAAAGATAGACACTACCTCAGAGTAAAGTTTGAAAAACAATTTTCCAAGCAAATGGTCCCAAGAAACAAGCTGGAGTAGCCATTCTAATATCGAACAAAATTAACTTTCAACTAAAAGTTATCAAAAAGGATAAGGAGGGCACTTCAGCTGGTCAAAGGAAAAATCTACCAAGACAAACTCTCAATTCTAAACATCTATGCTCCAAATGCAAGGGCACCTACACTCAAAAGAAACTTTACTAAAGCTCAAAACACACATAGTACCCCACACAATAATAGCGGGAGACTTCAACACTCCACTCTCAGCAATGGATCAACAGATTGGGGAAAGATCATTACCAACCCTACATAAGACAGAAGCCTAATATCCAATATATATAAAGAACTCAAGAAGTTAGACTCCAGAGAATCAAATAACCCTATTAAAAAATGGGGTACAGAGCTAAACAAAGAATTTTCAACTGAGGAATATTGAATGGTCGAGAAGCACCTAAAGAAATGTTCAACATCCTTAGTCATCAGGGAAATGCAAATCAAAAAACAACCCTGAGATTCCACCTCATATCAGTCTGAATGGCTAAGATCAAAAACTCAGGTGACAGCAGATACTGGCAATGATGTGAAGAAAAAGGAACACTCCTCCATTGCTGGTGAGATTGCAAGCTTGTACAACTACTCTAGAAATCAATTTGTCGGTTCCTCAGAAAATTGGACATAGTACTACCGAAGGACCCAGTTATACCACTCCTGGGCATATACCCAGAAGATGTTCCAACATGTAATAAGGACACATTCTCCACTATGTTCATAACAGCCTTATTTATAACAGCCAGAAGCTGGAAAGAACCCAGATGTCCCTCAACAGAGGAATGGATACAGAAAATGTGGTACATTTACACAATGGAGTACTACTCAGCTATTAAAAACAATGAATTCATGAAAATCTTAGGCAAATGGATGGAACTAGAAAATATCATCCTGAGTGAGGTAACCCAATCTCAAAAGAACACACATGGTAAACATTCACTGATAAGTGGATATTTGCCCAAAAGCTCCAAATACTCAAGATACAATTCACAGACCACATGAAGCTCAAGAAGGAGGAGGACCAAAGTGTGGGTGCTTTGGTCCTTCTTAGAATGAAAACAAAATACTCAGGAGCAAATATAGAGATAAAGTGTAAAGCAGAAACTGAAGAAAAGGCTGTCCAGAAAATATCCCACCTGGAGATTCATTTCATATACAGTTACCAAACCCAGACACTATTGTGGATACCAAGAAGTGCATGCTGACAGGAGCCTGATATAGCTGTCTCCTGAGAGGCTCACAGCCAACAGAGGTAGATGCTCACAGCCAAGAGAGGTGGATGCTTACAGCCAACCATTGGACTGAGCACGGCATCCCTAAAAAAGGAGTTAGAGAAAGGACTGAAGGAGTTGAAGGGGTTTGTAACACCATAAGGAGAACATCAATATCAACCAACCAGACCCCCAGAGCTCCCAGGGACTAAGCCATCAACCAAGGAGTACACGAGGCTCTAGCTGCATATGTAGCAGAGGATGGCCTTGTCGGGCATTAATGGGAGGAGAGGTCCTTGGTCCTATGAAGACTTGATAGATGCCCCAGTGTAGGGGAACCGAGGGTGGGGAGGTGGGAGTAGGTGGGTGGGTGGGTGGGTGGAGGAACACCCTCAGAGAATCAGGGGATGGGGAGAATGGTATAGGGGGTTTCTGGGAGGGAGAACCAGGAAAGGGGATAACATTTGAAATTTAAATAAATAAAATATCAAATTAAAAAAAAAAGTTCTTCCAGGTAACAAATTCTTAACACCATAAGATCATCAATATCAACCTGAGCCTTGTAACTGAATTCTTTGAGGTCAATGGAAACAAGCCATTTTTACTTAGGAATAAATGTGGACCTGCCAATGGTCAGACAAGGCCAATTACTGTGACAAAGAGCAAAAACAATGTGCCTGTAAGATGCTGAAGGTGATAGAAATGACACTCCCACATGCAACTTCTACAATGACTGTGACTCTTTCACTGAACTGCCCTTAATGGCAGTATTATTTAGGACTACTGGAAGTGAAAATTCTGAGGTCAACAGGTCTAAACTCAGAAAATCAAGACTATCAAAATAAAGCTTAATGGTCTGACAAGAATAGCAAATACACAGTCCTTGCTTCTCCTCCTTGCAGGCACGTAACTGGCTCACATCTCACTCTTCCTAGAATACAAAGCCAGTACACACACCTTTTGGAAAGAGGTGAGCAAGAACGAATAGGGTCATGACTGGCAAGAGGTCTGCTCTGCACGTTTCCTATCATATCCAAGTACCTAGGAGGGTAATAACACTAAAAAAAGAGCAGATGAATTTAGATGAAAACTAAGAATCTGTTTTATAAGTAGAATGTATAAGGGAAAACAAAAGAATTAACAATAGACCTCTATCATTTAATATTTCGCAGATATTAATGTTACCTTCAGGAGTTAGGTCGATGGCTCAGTAGTTAGGAGAGAATCCAAGTTCTGTTCTCAGCATCCTCATTGGGTGGCTTACAACAACCTATAACTCTAACTCTAGGGGATCTTCTGGCCCCTGTAGGTACCAGTACATACATTTGTATTTACACACATGCACAGAGACAAAAAGTTACCTTCATAAAGAAAGAATTAGAGCTTAACTCTGAAAGTGAAAAATCACTGAAGGAACCAGTAATTTTTTTCAAACCTTAAGTTTGAACAAAATTTAATCTTTTTATTCATCAGAATGACTCACAGAAAAAGTATGTGTGGCTCAATTCCAATGAAACTAAACTCCACTGTTGTATTGGAAGAATAACACCCAAACCAGGCCCAACAGCTGTTATCTATACAACTGCTAACTAGAGCCCACAGACAGAAACATACAGACTCTACAGCAATTGGAACATGAAAATCAAGGGTCCGGGAATGTAGCTCCATTAGCAGAGTGCTCACCTAGAGCATAAAACGACCCAGGTTTGGTCCCCAATATATAAACCAGAACCACAGAGTGAGTCTAAGACCAGTCAGCGCTACAAGAAACTCTCTCAAAAATACCTAAAAGAAAGTGAGACAAAACCCAAGCAGTAAAACTAGAATCCTATCTCCTAGCCCTTCCCTCTGCACACACTCAAGGTTTTCTCCTGATGTACCAATCATAAATAACCTCTTATCAAATTTCCAATATTATGCTGGGAAGATGGCTTAGCAGTTAAGAACAAGCTGCTCTTGCAGATGAGCCGGTTGCCAGAACCCATAAGATAGCTCACAACCATACCATACAGAACTTCAATTCCAGGGGATATGACATCCTCAGGCATGTGGTACACACATATATATGTGGACATTCATATAAATAAAATATTTTTGATCTCTGATATTGACTTTGTCCTGTTGAGACTTTTTCTCTTCTCTTAGGTTTCTTGCTTAAGTAGGGGCAGGGTTAAGGGGAAAATGAAAGACGGTCACAGATAGTATATGGGGACTTATAGAATCTTAAAGACATTTTATATTTCAATAGCACTGATGACAGAAAAGAGGAGAAACAAGGCAAAAACAAACAAAAATTTCTAAACCTTACAACCTAAACCTTTTGAGAAAATAATTCTGAAAAAAATTTTTTTTGAAGGCTAGAGAGGTGGCTCAGTGGTTAAGAGCATTTGTTGCTCTCACAGAAAACTGAGGTTCAGTTCCCAGTATCCACATGGTGGCTTACAACCATCCATAACTCAAGTTCCAGAGGATCTAATGCCCTCTTTGGATCCCTGAGGGTTCCAGGCACACACATGGTATATCTATATATATTTGGACAAAACAGTCTCACATTTAAGGTGGGGGACAGACCAGTTTCCCTGGCCTGGAACTTAGCTATGTAAATATTAAAATATTTAAAAGGAGCCCCAATGTGCCTACTCCTCCACCAAATCACTCAGTAAACCAAAGAACCTCACAGTGTATCTCTAGCATACCAGTATCACCGCTCCAATAATGAGACAAACCAGCCTCCTCCTTTTATGGCTTTTATATACAGCACCAGCCCCATTCTGAGTGTCCTTTAGAGAAATTCATCTAAATCAAAGTGGAGTTCAAAGATGAAACTGCAGCAGATCAGGGGGAAAGTGGAGGATGTGACCACCCTGCAAGCTGTCCTTTGTCCTCTAAAGTCCATGTTCAAGGATAGGAGGAACAGCTGGGGCTGGTCCTACTTCCCTGTAGGGGTCTGAGCTGTAACTCTTGCTCCAGCTGCTCAGCAGTCAGGGTGCCCTGGATGGCTTCACAGCCCGGGTTGAACACAGAGTAGGCGCTCTTCTCCCCTTCTTTCTTCTCCTCGGGACCCCGAGTCCCTACATACATCCAATAGAACATGGACAGGACAAAATAAGCCAGGCCAAATTCCAGTTCCACAAACAGGCCCAGCAGGACCAACCAGAGGAGAACCTTCAAGAAGGTAATGTTAGTCAGTAAAGACTGGCTGCAGGAGGAAGGCAGAGGGACTGCTGTGCTCTCAGGGGGCTGCTGGTCTTCCTAGAACACAGAAACAAACAGAAGTAAGAATGGGAGGAGAACGGAGCCGAGATTACTGGACTGTTAACCATACCTAATGTGTACCCCCAATAGGACCTAAGCAGTAACTGATAATGCAGCAGCTGCAGTACTTGTCTCCCAGTCGTGGTCAACACACGTTTGCTGATTTGATGAGATGGACTGAAACATCCAGGGTATCTCAGTTCTAAAATGGAGACCATACCCAAAACATAAACAAAAATCCCTTCCACATGCTTACAGAGAAAAAAAAATCAGTGATGGCCATTCGTGGCCATAATGTCCATTGCCTGCCCTATCCAGGTCCTCACTGATTATCCCTAGGCCTGGGATGCATCTCCTAACTGGACCCCTTGCCTCCTACCTCTCTTCAGTCTCCAAGCTAGCCTGTGTACTACTGCTCAATGAGTTCTCTAAATCGCCTTCACCTTGCAACACACATCTTCAATAAAATCCCATTGCCTGCATGTTAAAATCCAATGTTCTTACATGGGAAGACAGTGCCAGATGCTAAGGGAATCCCTTGGTGTGTAGGAGCTTTGCCTGATCTCCACTATTTTCTAAGTTTATTTTTTTAATGTTTTTGTTTGTTCCTTTGTTTCTTTTTATGTGCACTGGTGTTTTGCCTACATGTATGTCTGGGTGAGAGTGTCAGATCTTGAAGTCACAGACAATTGTGAGCTACCATGTGGGTACTGGGTCCTCTGGAAGAGCATTCAGTGTTCTTAACCACTGAGCCATCTCTCAAGCCTCTATTTTCCTAGTGGTTAAGAGTCTCTTGTTGACACAGAGCAAGAAATGGGTTATATACAGTAGCCTGGCACATGGGTGCAATGGAAACAAAGTCAGCTTTGCCTGCCTGGAAAAGTTCTCTTACATTCCAAATTATTCTTCAACAACTTTTAAAGGGAACAGGATCCTATGTTGATTGTACTGTCCAAGAAAGGTCATGACTTATGTCTTTAAAAACAAGAGCCTAGGGGCTGGAGAAATGGCTCAGAGGTTAAGAGCACTGACTGCTCTTCCGAAGGCCCTGAGTTCAAATCCCAGCAACCACATGGTGGCTCACAGCCATCCATAACAAGATCTGACTCCCTCTTCTGGAGTGTCTGAAGACAGCTACAGTGTACTTACATGTAATAAATAAATAAATCATTAAAAAAAACAAAACAAGAGCCTAAAGATTTCCTTCCCTTTTTATTTAACTAGGTGCCTTGGGGAGACAGTAGGGCAAAGGGTTGGGAGATGGGAAGAGTTAATGGTAAACAAACTGTCAGAGGGGACAAATATGGGGGCACATATGGAAATCCCTCTGACTGAGAATTGTATCTAGTATTGATTCAGTTTGCCTTTTCAATAATAGTCATGTGCAGAAGCATTTATGGTTGTATGTTGCTCATAGGCATGGCTCAGAGAACACATTTCCATGCCTCCAGTAGCAAGCTGCTTCCTACCTGTGGGCCCTTTCCAGAGGGAGATAGAGACAAGATGCAGAGACAGACATATAATACAAAACAATATGAAAGACTGTGTGTGCGTGTGAGCACACAGGAAAGGTTGATATCAGTTGTTATTTCGGTTGCTTTCCAAATTTATTTTTGAGTCAGGGTCTCTCACTGAACCTGGATATCATCAATTAGGATAGACTGGTTCACTATGGAACTCAAGGGATCCTCCTATCTCTGCCTCCTCAGTGCAGATTATGATTCACCAAGTTTGGCTTTTTAATGTAGGTGTTGCAGATTGAACTCAGGTCCTCAAAGGAAAACATTTGAGCAGTAGGGCCCTCTGAGTCAAGGTTGAGAGATCCAGAGTTGCAGACCAGGATGGAGAAAGAAGCCCTAAGGCTGAATTGCTGTACTAGGGGCTTGCCTAAAATAGAGTCAGAGGAGCAAGTTTCCATGGGATTAAATAGTTACAAACCTTTTAACCACAATGTGACAGAATGTCATCATTTGGGAGACTAGTTTCCTCTAAGAAAACTTTGGGCAGAGGGAGATGAATAATATCTCCAATGAATACTAAAAAATAAAAGAAGAATTTTTATACCAGGGCAAACCCAGGAAGGATAATAGTCAGTGAAAATAAACCTAGAGCCAAGTTTCTTTAGAAAGGCAGTGTGGTTGGTACAGTCTCACCCCAGTGTTGCCTCTCATCAATCTCTGGGATTTTATAAAGGAAACTTTCTCTTGAATTTGAGCTTCTCTGGACTCAACTCAGTGACTTCATATTCCTTTGGAAATGAGACATACAATCAAAAGCACTTTGTGTGGTTAGACATAGTAGTTTTTTAACGAAGAGGGGAGAGGAGGGGAAGACAGAAGTGGGTATGGGTTCTCAAGCCTCTGTTTTCTGATGCCTAATTAACAGTTATCCAAAGACAACTGAGTTGTACAAACAGTACTGAAGGAAATGGATGGTGTCTGCACCCTTCCTTACCTTTCCCCTCAAGTAAGTGGGAAACGTGAATACTGCAGAGAGAAGTATGGAATCAAAACTGAGCAGCCAGATCCTCTTCCTAATTAAAAGAAAATTCCTTGAACTAGATAGATACTGTACAGTTTGGGGGGCAGGGGGCACTAGGGAAACCAGGAATGTTAAACATGCAAGGGTGACTCCTTAGTGGAGGAAAGTTGGGAGTGGATATTTTTAATGACCTGGTGATCTTCTGCTATCTCTAGAGACAGACTTCACCCAAACCCCAGAATGATTCTTCCAGACTCTCCCTCCCTAGACCTTTATCTTTGGCTTCCATTCTTAGAGGAGATATCATATGTACTTTATAGCCTGCTGACCTCTATGCTACTGGATCAGAGGCCACACCAGATCCTAGGCCATTAAGCTATAGAACCCATCTTCCCATGTCCTTTGCAAAGGAATTTCTATGTAGTGACACCTGAAGCTTTATTGTGCACCTAGACTTACCTCTTAGAAATCCTTTTTCAAATTCTATTGTGTTTAAATATGCCCATACTAGATGGCCTGGCATCAGACTCCCTGAAGTCTGCTCCAGGTCAATGAAATCAATCTGAATCAAGTTTTCATTCTCACCTCTCTCTGGTTCCTTGACTGCCTTGAAACCTGCAGGGAGCAGGAACCCCCTTATGCAACAGATCAACTTAAAAGAAATGATTTTAAAGTGAGCAAGATTAGCTACTCTGGCATAGTGTGACTTGGGGGTAGAGTGGGGTCTTTGTTTTCAACATGGTATCTTCCTTATGTAGCAGTCTAGCTTCAAGTTCACAATCTGCCTCCCTCAGGCTCCTAAGTGCTATGATTACAGGCATGCACCACTACTCAGCCATTTTATTGGGAGGCAGTCCTGAGGATGGAACATAGGGAAGTGAACATGCTAGTCAAGTCCTTTGCTACTGATTTATATCCCTGCACTTCTTTATTCATGTTTTCATTACCTTTTTGGCGGTGCTGGAGATCAAACCCAGTATATCATACATGTAAGAGAAGAACTCTGCCCCTGATCTACGACTCCAGCTCTTAAAACTTTCTTTTAAATTTTGAGACAGGATCAAAGTAGAGCCTTGAATTTACAATCCCCTGCCATAGTCCCCTAAGGAGCTAGGATTACAGTCCTTCCTTATTAAAGGAAACCCCCCCACCCCTAAACCAAGGCCATAAAACTCAAGGCCAAAAAATTTTGGAGGGCAAAGACTCCAAAATGCCTGCCACCCGTATTTTCCAGAAAGCAGTCCACCCCCACTAACATGTACTGGAACTCTGGAGGTAAACCAAAAAAGGCAAACTGACTTATCTTTCACCTGCTGCCCATAGGTTAAACAAACGAACTGACTCATCTCCCACACTTGTTTCAAAAAGCAGTTTATCCAGAAAAGCAGTTTCTGGGTCTGGCAAAGCCATGCTCTCCCGGTCCCTGATCTTACATGGCACGTTCTCCTGTACCCTCAGGTACTGATCAGCAGGCTTTGGGTGTGCCAGCCTCTCAGAGCAATAAAAGTCTGCTCTGTATAGGGGTCAGACTGGGTCTATTCTCTGTTTTCCTCCTTTGACTTCTTACAGACCCAGCCTGATGTATGTATTTGGCTCTTGTTATGGTTACAAGAAACTAAGGCCTTGTGACTTCTTGTCAATTTGACCCAAACTAGAGTCTTTTGGGAAGAGGGAATCTCAATTGCCTGTAAGCAAGTCCATAGCCTATAAACAAAAATAAACCCCTTCCTCCCCATGTGACTTTGGTTATGGTGTTTATCAAAGTAACAAAAACCAAACCAGGACACAGATTTCTTCCTTGGAGTGTTTCATATTTCTACCCAGGGATTCCAACCTCACAGGCAAGTCCCCTTGCCAGGATATTCCTGTGTGGAACTATATGAAGCCACAAAGAATTTCGAATGGGCTATCATACTTGTCCAATTATTTCCACCTAGATCACTCACAATTGAACTTGAATACCCTTTTCTAGTCCAAGAGGGGCCTATAAGCCTACACACATCACTACAGGCAGTTACAGTGGCCACATTTTGGTAGTCAAACCCCATTTTCCACAGGCCAGGCCCTGTTTAACTTCAGAAACCAAGTTGCATTCAGAACAGTATGGCCATAGTCTCAAACCCCTTTTTGTTTCCTAGTCCAAATCCCATTTCTAAAGTAAAAGCTACCTGAGACACTGGCTTCCTCTACCCAAGGTGTGAATAAAGTGCAGCCCTAATTACTGCCACCTCTGAGCCATAACCAGTAAGGCCTCTACCCTCCACTAGCCGTGGACGCAGCTCAGTGGTTTCAGACCCCAGGACAACGTGCTGAGGTGCATACCAAAGAAGACCTGGCCTCTAGGCTCTCCAAGCATCTCTCAGTCTCTACCTGGCATACCCTACCCCTAACCCTGAACTTTCCAGCCCACAGGCTCTTTACTACATAACCCAGACTTTTTTTTTCTTCTTTTTTTTTTTTTTTGGTTTTCTCTCTTCCTCTTCTTCCTTTTCCTTCTCTCTTTCTCTTCTCCCTCCCCTCTGTCTCCCTTCTCATGGTGACTTCCCTGGCCTCCTTCCTAGGGCCAGTGAACTCATCTGCACAAAAGCAGCTTCCCGATAAATTATATATATAATATATATATATTATATATATATATGTTATATATATGTTATATATGTGTGTTATATATTATATATGTTATATATATAATATATATATTATATATGTTATATATATAATATATATATTATATATATATGGCTTGAATAGGCTTATTTCACGAGTGGAGAAATAACTTATCAGTTTCTCAAGGCCACGCATCTCTGTCACTAACTCGCAAATGCACAACTGGAGAGCAGAGATGTTTCTTCAAGCTCCCTAGACCCTCGCTTTGTTTTCAACTAGTTGCTGCATAGGATTGTCTGGGACGGAAAACGTCAAGGCCACGTATCATGCGCTGATACACATAGAGGAAATCCGGTGTCCAGGCACGGGGCAGGCGAGGAGAGAGCTCACAGGATGAGGAAGGACCTCGAGCGCCAGATATCCTGGGTGTGGCTTGTGCAGAGGGGGCGTGGCCCCGCGCGGAGGCGGAGCTTCAAGGTGCAGGCCTCTCTCCTCACCTGAGGCTGGTTGGGCTGAGCCTGAGCGACGGCGGGCCTTGCTTTCCACTTCAAGAAGCGTGTCAGCCAGCCCGTATCTGTCTCTGGGGTCGCCGCCGCTGGCTCCGCCTTCGCTCCTGAGGTCTGCACGCTCTGGCTGGACGTGGAGGGCTGGGCTACCAGACTGGCCCGTTTGCGGGCCTCCCGGAACTCAGCTAACCGCTGTTCCATGGCGCGCGCCCGCTCGCTCTCCGGCGTGTGTCTGGGCCTGTCCTCGGCCGCCGTGCGCCTGCGCAGGTGGCCCTCTGTTGCGCCTGCGCGTAGCTTGAGCCGGAATTTTCCAAGGCTTTGTGACGTCCGGTGACCCTCCTGTACCTGGAGCGGTTCTCGGTTCTCGGGAGGAGAGTGAACTGAGTGTCCCATCTCCTCCGGCTAAAAGGTTGAGTTTAAAGTATGAGAACCGTCATATGTTCCGGCTCTTGCCCGGGCCGCAGAACTCAGTTCTGACGTGTTTGCTCCTCACCTCACCGTCAGGTTCAGAGAAGAACGCATGCGGGGAGCCAGTGGTCAGCACCACAGAAAAAGCCGTCTCGGGACGCGGGAGGAGGCCTGTGATCTCTGGGAAGTTTCCCGTGTCAGGAAGGCAGGATGCTTCCTACCTTCTTCCTCTTACTGCAGTATATCAGTCTTGCTGAAGGATGTTCACAACTTCCATTTTCTTAGCATTTAGTTTGCTTGCTACACTAGAAAGATGCATTGACGAGACAAATGTAAAACAAACGAACTTACTGAGGTGAAACTTGAAATACACAAATCTAGGGGGGAGAGGGGTGTCAAAAGATTTTAAAAGCTAAGGATAGGAGGGAGCCAGACTGAAACTGTCTTCTGGCCATTACAGGACCACTCTTGAACTCCCAGCAGCCTGTTTGCCTGCACAAAATCAAACTACCCAACCTTCGAAAGCCCCCACTCCTAACTGGGGGCTACTTATGGGTGATGTTTTCAGGCGGGGTAGGGAGAGTCAGTTTCATGTATGCCCTGGTAGAGCAATCACAACCTGGTGGATTGCCCCATACCCATGAATATAGATGGGCAGCACACGAATGGGAATCTGTGGACTTCTTAAAAAGTGAAAAAGAGGACAAGGTGCAAGGGGGTCATGTTGGAGGAGTTAGAGGAGGAAAGTGAATATGACCAAAACATAATAAAAATATATTTATAAAATCTACAAATCATAATCCTGTAGTCTCAGCTATGCACGTGTGTAACTACCGTCCAGTAAAGAACATTTCTAGAACTCTGGGTGTTCTAATCCTTTCTTGCAATTAGTATTTGCCCCAAAATTAAAATTTCAGATCTTACCATTTTACAGATTTTTAAAGCTCCAAGTTAAGTACCAAGCATTTAGCTAAGTACCACTTGCAGAATTAAGTCTCAAACACTTGTTGGATATTACTGAGTTCAAGTCAAAAAGCCAGAAATGGAGTCCTATTCGTTTAACAAATGTTTGTTTAGGGCTGTGTTGCATTCTGTACCAAACATTAAGGATTGAGAGGAGGAGGCAGGGGTAACAAATGAAACAAAGACCTTTGCTTTCTACATTCTAATCAGAAAGATGAACAACAGACAAACATGTCATTACATATTTAATGTCAAGTTCTGATAAATGCTGTGAAGAAAAGCAAAACTAGTAATGGAGATGGTGCAGCTTTAGAGGCTGCTATCAAAGCAGAGACCAGATGAAATGAGTAGCCGAGTCATGTAGCTGTGTGGTAAAGAGTACTACAGTCAGAAGAAATATCAAGTTCAGTGCTCTGAGCAGCTAGTGTGCTTGACCTCACAGGACATCCTAAAACCCAGGATGACTATAACAGGAGGAAGAGAGTGTCTTACTCCACTGCCCATTTTGATTCGATCTGTTGGTTAGGAGCTCAGTCTAAACCAGTTGCCTCCAGTGATATGTTCTACCTCTGTGCTCATTGCTACTCTGGACAACCAGGTGAATAGTGCTGGGGACCTCTCTGTTTTGGAGTGAGACTAAAATGGAAGGATAGTGGAATGAACACTGAAAGTTTTAGCTATGCCAAGGGTCTAAGGTGCCTATTGTATATCCAGATGTAGACTATAGTAGACTGTGAAAACTGAAATTAGGAAGTAATAAATGGAGACCTGTAATGGGAACAGTAGCTGTGAGTGATATTTAAGCACTGAAGTTGTAATCAACTAGATAGCAACTGTGTACCAGAAAGTCATGTAAAGACTGAGTCCTGAGTGGAGTACAGATGGTAAGAGAGGGGAAATGGGTTTTTTTTTTGGGGGGGGGGGATTGTTGTTTTTTGTTTTGGTTTTTGGTTTGTCCTTTTGGGGTGTGTGTGTGTGTGTGTGTGTGTGTGTGTGTGTGTGTGTGTTGTCTGTATGTCAGTGCAGTTGCTTGTAGAAACCAGAAGAGGGTGTTGAGTTCTCTAGAGCTGGAGTTCTAGGCAGTAGCAGGGGAAGAATTCTTTACTGTTGAGCTATTTCTCCTACTCCCAAAGTGGAGTTTCTATGGCAGTGTCATGCTGAGAAGCTATGAAAATGTCTTCTCCTTAGAGATTGCAAATCCTGTTTGTTCATTGCATTTATCACCTGACAACACTAAAACCTTAGAGCACACAAAGAAGGCACATAGAAATAATACATGGGCATTTGTGGCCTGTGGTGATCAATGTCCCTGAGATATGTGGTACCTTCAGAAGGATAAGAGAGGAGGCATGGCAGAACTAAGCGAACCAATAGGGATGATTCAGAGGCCATCTTGCCAGCATCTGGAGCTGGAATAACAGGATGAGCCAAGGTTGCCTGTGAAGGATCACAGAATGGGTAGGGAAGGGTGGGAAAAGGATCAGCTAACCAGGACTTTCCAGGCAAGTGCTGACATCGGTCCTGCTCTGCCTTGATTTGGTGACCCATTTTCTATTTGCTGTGCTTTCTTCTTATCAATTTGTTTTGATACTTTGTAAACTTAAGTCCTTTTCGGAAGAGGTTGAAAGATGAGATACCAGAAAAGATGAAAGGATCATGAAGAACAAATCCTGCCAAGCCAACTTCATTTCCTCCTCAGATGAGACTGCAGGACGGGGAGCTCAAGAGGTGGCTCAGAGGTTAAGAGCAAATGTGCTACTTTTGTGGACGACTGGAGCCCGGATCTCAGCACCCACATCAGGCTTCTCACAGCCACCTGTAATCCCAGCTCCGGGGAATCCAGTGCCTTCCTTCCTCTTGCCTCCTCAGGTACCCATGCATATACACAGACACACAGAGACACATAATTAAAAATAAAATGAATCTTTAAAAATAAGGATTTTGGGAGAGTAAATAATTGTTTCCTGGAGGGCTGGAGCAATGACTGAGGTTTATAACACTTGTTGTTCTTCCAAAGGACCTGGGTTTAATTCCCAGCACCTATGTGGTAGTAGATAACCATCTATAATCCCACTTGTAGAGGATCCAGCATCCTTTTCTGACCTTCTCAGGCAGCAGGCATACATATTGTGCATGTATATACATATAGGCAAACACTCGTACTCATAAACCTTTAATTTTTTAATAATAGTTTTCCCTAAAATACATTTAATGTGTGATTTTAACGAATTTAATTTCTCTTGGAAAAGAGAGGGTGAGTGGACCTTACTACTGTCCATGCTACTACTGTCCAAATACTCTGACGAGACAATTTTGCTGAAGACGATGTTGAAGTAAGAATGGTAAAGGCCCTGAATAATCTGAGCCAGGGGAGAGTCAGTGTGAAATCATCCCAGGCACTTTAAACACTGTCAGCAAGAGTGTACTGCTTGGGGCTGTAGAGGTGGCTCAGGGGTTAAAGGTGCTTCCTGCTCTTGCAGAGGACCCAAGATCAGTTCCCAGAACCCACAGAAGGTTCACAACCACATGTAGCTCCAGCTCCAAGAGATCCAATGCTCTCTTCTGGCATCTATAGGTGCCTATACATGCCTATGTGTCTGTGTGCACATACCCACACATAGGAAACCAGGCATACACATAATGAAAAAACTTTTTAAAAAAAAGAATGTGATATTATAAATGGAAGAGGAGAATTACACTGTGGGATCTACAAATGGTAAATTTTAATTGGTAATTACAAGAGGACAGATTTGGAATTAAAAACAAAAGGACATCTTGGCGCTGGATCAACGTATCTCATCTTGCAGAGCAGCGAGTTCCCCAGCACCAGAAGCTAACTAACCTCTTGGGGGTGTTGTAGAAGAGAACTGAGGAGCCATTCATCTTGATGGCTACCACTGCTATTGCAGATGAAGAACTTTGTTTCCCATGCAAGTGAAATAAACTGGGAGGAGAGGATGGAAGACTTGGGCACTAAGAATATGTAGTATAAGATCCAGAAAAGTGGGTTCCCAGGGTGACCTTGCTTGACTCCACTCCATCTACTCTTGGGAATCTGAAGAAGGTACCAAGGATGTCACATCCTAGGAGAAGAAGGAACTGTTGACATCAGCCCAGGCTCTGCTAATCATTCTTCTACAATGAGATGCTGAGATGCTTAAGCTCTGTATTCCAAGGGCTATCCAAGGCATGAAACCACAGAGAAGAGTGTTTGGGGGGGCATTCAGTTGTTGTATGAAGTGAAACACATACACACATCCACCCTGTCTAGCTTTCCTGGGCCATGGATCCCAGGAGTCTAGTGATCCTTGCTGCCTATCTGCAAGGACAGTGTTTTGCCTGATTTGTTTATGTGTTCTGTCTTGACAGGCTTAAGAATGCAAATGGTAGAGAAATGAGTACGTGGCCACTGGGTCTGCTTTGAGACCATTGCAAGAAGTCTGACAGTTGAGCATGTAAAATTTCCTACCAGATTTGGGAACATAGGCAGACAGTGAGTGACCCACCAAGCCTGGGATTAAAAACAAGGATCTGGAATTTCCCCTTCCCAGGGTTCAATAAGTACATGCTACTCCCATGAAGCATCAGTGCTGCTATCAATAGTCATTAAAATCAGTCTTGCTGTGCACGCTGATGGTATCTATAAGCACCTGGAGCCTTGCTCCAGCTGCAGAAGTGTTGGCTCAACTAGTACAAGAGACAGAATAGAAACTCCTCCTTTGGGGGGAGGTGTTGGTGAGATGCCTCAGCAGGTAGAGGAGCACTTACCACGCAAGAATGATGCCTGGGGTTCAGATTTCTAGAACCCATGTAAATGCCAGGTAGATATAAGGTGGTGGGAAGCAATGGAGGAAAACACATGGTATCAATCTCTGGCCTCCATATACACATGCAAACCACACATACATGTGAAAAAAAGTGTTGGGAGAACATCATACATACACACACCAATAACTAATCAACTTTGGATGGGTAGGTACTCTAGTCCCCTTGCTCCTCTTTGGGGCTTACTCTATGATTAGTGCCACCAACCTCCTAGTCAGCCTCATCAGAATTAGAAGAAAAAATGATTATGTCAATCCCACCACAAAGCTCTCCTGAAACCCATTGTACATCCTGCCTCTCAGTACAGGTGGAGATGAAACTGGAGAACACACAAGCTCTTGGCCTTTAAGCTCCTTGTTAAAACCTGGCTGTCTTGCTAAAATACATTCACAGGACCTAGAGCATTTCCTGACTCTTGACACCACCACCCTAGAAGCTTCAGTTTCAACCCTCGTATTTAACTCTAACCTCTGACTTTGACGAGCCTTGCCTAAGATACCAGGGTATCTTAGGAGCCCAGAGAGACCCATGTTTCATCCTAACAGCATTAGTGGAGGCTGAGGCCCAGAGGCAAAGCTGGTCCCCTCCTGACAGTAGGAACCTGGGCCCCTGACCCTTCTCTGTGCTGCTTGCTTGTCTGTTCATCATTTCAAAGCTCTGTATCCAGGGGAGCCATTACTGCATTCTGTTGCAAGGTGGACATGATGGAGGGGGAGTGAGGCCATCCTTAAAGTTAGCCTCCTTCTTGGGTGGGTTTTTTTTTCTTATTTCCAATGGAAAAGAGATCTTTCTATCTCTGTGTTCATGTTTTAAACACCTTGAGAATAGGTTAATTCATTCACTTTCAATAAAGAACATTTGTCAAGTTCCTAATAATTGCTGACCTTAGTAGAATGACCAGTGTGTACTGGATTCTGTGCTACCCACTCAAAAGGGATATTTTGCACTTTACTTTTCTCAGCCCTCCGAGAAGGCAGTTGGACAGAGTTATACAGTTGATGTCTCATAGCAAGCTGTGTTTGAATCCAGGGAGTCTGACTACAGAGTCCACAAACCCACTATTCGTTGATGAACAAATGAGTGATGGAGAAGTGAGAAAGGTGGCAGAGTGGAGCAGTGCTGGCACAGTGGAGAGAGGCAGAACTGCTCTGGCAGTGACAACAGCGAGATGGAGCTTAAGCAGCCGCAGACTCAGTTCTGGAACACTTCACCTGCTGTGGGGTCACCCTGGCTCTGGGCAACAACAGAGGCCAAGATGAGCAATGATTCCCTTTCTGGATTGGACCTCCTCGACGACTTACCATGGTCTGTGATGCCCCTGGGAATCATGTGTGGGTTAGTGGTCCTGAGGCGATCAGGGGTCATCTAGATGCCCATAGCCCATGTTATCACCTAACACCATGAGGATGTCTGTGGTCTGTATCTCAGCCTGAGGCCATATTGATGTCTGTGGAACATGCTGCCTCTAGGGGGTGGGGTTGGGGCATACCCCTCCAGGTGGCATAAGCTACCACCTGAGTCCATGTTGATGCCCAGACCCATGCTACCACCAAGGGCCAGGTCCATGGTGCTACTGCAGCTGGAGGCCATGTTTGTGGACTCTGCTGTAACTAGAAGCCACAAGGAAGCCCGTGATCCGAGCTTCAGCTGACTATAAAAGCAAGGGAGCTACTTTGGCTGTGATATCAGTGACTGCAGATGCATGACCAAGAAGGAGGATCACAGAAGGCTTCTATGATAGCCCTACCCCACAACCTCTATTGAAGTAACAGCCTAAAAAGGAGGAGAACTCTTAGGGATGCTGAGGCGTATCTCTCAACAATTGATGGCTTCTAACAGAGGTGCAGGTCAAGGATTCAATTTTGCTTAGTGGGCAGGCCACTGGGAGTTTGATCAAGTGTATAAAAAACAAAAATTGAACTTACTTTATTGTTGTTATTGTTGTTGGGGGCAGAGATCAGGTCACAGGATGGTGAGAGGGTGAACACAGGAGGACTGGGAGGTGAGTGTGATTGGAGCGTATGACGCAAAATTCTCAAAGAATCAATGGCAATATTATTTTGAGGGGAAAAAGAGGCTCATTATGATGGAGTGAGGAAAATCAGAACTTTGGTTTTCAGTCTCTTTTCTCCTCCAGAGCCACTAAGGTCCTGGTTCTATAGTGAGAGGTTCCTATGGTATAAAGTTCTATGATCACAGTTTCTACAGTGAGAGCTTCGTCCATTGTGGGGAATTCTGTGCTGGGTAGTGTGTTCTATGGTGAAATCTCAGGACAGAGGTCTCATGGGGATGGTTCTCTGTTTCCTTCCTCTTGCAATCACACCTCCCTTCCCTCAATCCGCACTGCCTGGTCTCAGCTTCACGGCTCTCTTCTTTTCTTCCCACCCTGATTCAAAAGGGCAGTTTCTCAGGCGCCACTGCCTTTCTGTCCCTCACACGTTTCCCTTTATCAGGACTCCTGTCCTCCTCACCTGGCAAAGTGCTGCTTATCTGACTCAGTATCTGAAGCAGCTCCTTCTCTAGATACTTCTCAGGCTGTTTCCAAGGTTGGATTCTGTTGCTTCAAGATCTCTCAGCACCAAATGCTTCTTCTATGACAATTCTTTGTCACCTGTTTTATATTGGTTTGCTCACTAACTAGTAGGATCCAGTTTCAGGTCTCTGAGTAGAGGCAACGAGATGCTGCTGGCTGGAATGAAATCCAAGCATTTGTTTCCACCGAGACATCATGTGAACATGCCTTTGGGCATTGACCCAGGCCCTTCTGTCCTGTGCTCTGAATCCCTAAGGTGTTGCTCTAGGTTGTCTCATAGCCACACTAGAATTCCAACCTGCCTTAAATCCAAAATAACATCTTAGTCACTTGATCATACCACCACTGTGAGAGATTACAAGGAAGGCAAAGAGAAAATAAAAACAGTTCTAGGTGAGACGCTTGGGTATCCAGTAGGTAGTTACAGGCGGGTGGAAAGATTGAATCTGGGTCTCATTGTTCAGAATTTGAATGCTGAAAATCCAATTTCTGACAACAGTGGTCTTTGCTGTCAGTCAGTGACAGTTCTCCAGCACATACACCCAAGTCACTGAGATGGGAACCATCTCTAAGTGACTATGGAGACCTTTCTTCTTACATAATTTAGAGACATGAGCCAGATCTCTACCAAGAGAGGCAGAATAGAAAAATTGGTCACTAATGCATCTTTTATGAAGCATAGACCACAGCACAAGTCACCAACTGAGTGGTTTCTTTTTTGTTTGTTTGTTTTTTGTTTTTCGAGACAGGGTTGTTTCTCTGTATAGCCCTGGCTGTCCTGGAACTCACTTTGTAGACCAGGCTGGCCTCGAACTCAGAAATTGGCCGGCCTCTGCCCCCGAGTGCTGGGATTAAAGGTGTGCGCCACCACGACCGGCAACTGAGTGGTTTCTAAACCTACTGGTAACCACATGTGCCTTGGTTCACTTCCCTTTCCATCCTTTCTTTCTTCTTCTTCTTCTTCTTCCTCCTCCTCCTCTCCACCCATCTCTGTCTCTTCCCTCTAGCTCTTCTCATCCTCCCCCCTTTTCCTTCCTTCCTCTATCCATCTCTTTTTGCCTTCCTCTCCTTTCTTCCTACCCAAATTCTGGGGCTCTCCCCAGAAATTAGTATGTTTAAACACTTGATTCTCAGCTAACGATACTGTTTTAAGGAGGTTGGGTCCTCTGAAACCATGGCCTCATTAGCAAAGGTATATTACTGGAGGTGGGCCTAGAAGATGGTCTCTATTTCTGCTTCCAGCCTGAACTCTCTGTTTTCTTATCTATAATGTTGTGAACAAGCTTGGGCCAAGCCCCAGCTGCCATCTACTAAGCCCCTCCTCCTATGCTGCTCCAGCCACACAGTGCCTTCCTCACCATGACAAATTATACTAAACTTTAGGCCCAGGTAAACCTCACCTCCCTTAAGTTTCTTCTATCGGGTATATTATCACAGCATCCCACAAGTAACTAATACAGATAGGGCTTTGTGTTAGGCAAGCATGCTACCGCTGAGCCGCTTCACCTTGGTTCTTTAACTTAAAAAGGGAGGATGTGTCATGGTGGTGGCTCAGCAGGTAAAGGTGCCTAACAACCTGACTTCAGTCATCAATACCCACAGAGTAGAAGAAGGGAACTTTCTGACTACAACTCACAGGATACATGCACACCTGTGCACACACGCACACACACACACACACACACACACACAAATTTTAATTTTTGAAAAATGAAACAATGTCCTGAAGCCTTCTGAAGACCTAGTTAGAGGGTATGTGTATGTGGGAAATTCTTACAGTGATTCTGACAGAGAGCTGGCTGTGACCCCATTTCCCCTCAGGAGACCCATCACCACCTGCATTTACAGATCCACCAACTAAACTTTCCTAGTTGTGGGGGTCTCTGCAAACTCCATGGCCAACAGAGTAGTGATCCACGTCAGGCAAGAAGAAAATCTGGTTCAACATGACTCGGTTGGCAGTGATGGTTCAAACTTCTGGAGTCTAACAGTGGGAAGTTTATTTTAGGCATATTTAAGTGCAGTAAAATTTTGGAAAATAGTTTCCTGATAATTAACTCAATCCTGTGTGAAAAACAAAACTTCAGACATGATTACATTGAAACTTTTCCAAGTACACACGACTTCCATAAAGATGGGTTCTTTTGACTGAGAAACAGTGCTCAAGATAAGGATCTAGGAAGAAGGGGGAACCAGATGTGTTCTGGCAATACAGATAGCACAGAGGTCACTGGGCTGTTAACCACCTCTGTCCCACTTGTAAAGTGCATGTGACGTCTTCCCTAAGGATGAGCTCTGTTGACTGAGAAACAGCGCTCAAGATAAGGGTCTTGGGAGGAAAAGTCCGGAATAAACAAAAGTCTGGGGAGCCAGTTGTGGCCTGGCCCTACAGATAGCACAGGTCAACAGGCTATTAACCTCATCCATTCTCTGCCTTCTGGGCAGAAAACAGGTATGCATCGCTTTCTTTGAAGAGACAACCCTGCATGTTAAATATCTGCCTATCTGTGAGCACAAGGGCCTCATGCCCTCTTCACGTAGTGAAAGGACTTTCTTTCTTTGAACTAGAGGCAGAGGGATTCTTGTTTGATACTCTCTCTAAATTATAATCCTCCAGGTTATTGCAAAGTTCAAAGACCTTTGAACTGTCTCCAAGCTGCTCAGTGACAAACCCGTTCTCCTGAAGCTTACACATACATAGCTGAGCACCTGAAACTAACCCAACCTCAGCCTCAGCCCAAACCCAACCACTGTACATCGTGTAAAGAGGTCTGGGAAAAAAATCACTAGACCTTCGTTGGACCTTGATAAAAGCAGCTTCTTCAGTCTGACCATCCATCTTCCATGACTCTGAGCTCACTAATCCCCAGGACAAAGCTTTCTGCCTTTAGAAATTGCCCAGGCAGGGACTGAACCCTTGTATCAAAAAATAAAGTATAGGGAGCTGGAGAACTGGCTCGGTGTTTACCTCTCTTACAGAAGACCTGTGTTAGTACCTAACACCGTGCACAGGAGGCTCATAACCCCCTGTAACTGCAGCGCTAGAGGTTCTGAAACAAGTTTTCCAGACTCTGTGGACACTTGTACTCACACATGCATAGACCTCCCAAATAAACATATAATGGAAAAATAAACATTTTTTTTATAAAAAATCAGAGAAGTGGTTGAGGAAGACAGGCTCTTTGTCAGTGCCAAGATGCTTGTATGCTTGTAAATATCGTGTAATATGCACAACTGCTGTGGTGGACAATCATCTGCTCCCTCCACTTCGTTTTTTGTCCCACTCAACCCAAGGCTAACTGATTCGGCTGGCCTGGCTGGCCATCAACCTCTGGAACTGCCTCTTTACCCCACAGTACTGGAAGTCTATATATGCAGGCACATACTACTACATCAAGCTTAGATGTAGGTATTTGGGATCTGAACTCAGGTCCTCTCCCTTGTGCAGAAGCACTTCAACAACCGAGCCATTTCCTTAAGCCTTGTTTAATCAAAATATCCTTTTAAAGAGCTATATATCTTTATTTACGTATGAGGGTTCATAGTTCTTATGTTTACCACATGTACACAGGTGTCCATAGAGGCCAGAGATATTGGACCCCTGTTGCTGGAGTTATAGAAGCTTGTGTGCTGCCTGATCTGGATGCTGGGAACCAAACCCAGTACCTCTGCACCAGCAGCATGTGCTCTTAACCACTGAGCCCTAACTCCAGACCTAGCCTTATCTGATTTGTTTATATTAATGAGTGTTTACTAGAACCAAAGAAAACCGAGGCACAGTCCCTGACTCAAAACATTCGTAGGCTGATTAGGACAACTGGATGGTTATAATCTAATGTGGCACATATGTTGTCAAGAGAGATGAAGAGGAATGAGAGAGGTCACTGAGGGTGAGGGCAAAGAGAGACCTGAAAGCTTATGGAAGAAATTAATGAGCAAATACACTAAAGATAGAAAACAGCCGGCATTCCAGCCTAAGGGGCAGCAGGATAAATAGTAGGGGGAGTAATGTCCACTTTCGCAGGGCTTTTTCCATTGTGTTAGGAGATCCGTTCCCTAGATGCAAAGAGAGACTATCCTCAAGCCCCAAATCCCAACTGTCTGTGGTCCTTTACATTGGAGGAAGCAGGGGATGTTGGGGAACTCTCCGTGGTACTGAATGGTTTCTCTGCACCCACTTCAATCAGCACCAGCTCTCTACCCAGGCACCTGAGACCCTATCCTCCTGACTATGCCTCTCATCCTTAGCTTGATGCTATGCAGTTAGAAATAGTATAGCTTCACCAGCCTAAGTGAGTTAGTTATATGAGGGAAGAATCAAATAGACAATGGTATTATCATGAATGGTAAATCATGGTCCCTAATTGTAGTGGCCTTATGGTTATTTCTTAAACATTTAACTGAAACTTTATGTATCTCCTATCTATGCTTAATAACCATGAATTTCCTTACTAGGAAAAATATACATCATTTAGGACCCAATGTGGTGGCATACAGCTTTAGTCCAGGCATTCACTCGGGAGACAGAGGCAAGTGGAGATCTCTGAGTTTGAGTTTGCACACTGAGACCCTGTTTCAAAATTATGTAATTTAAAACAAAATATCAGTGCAGATCTTTAAAGTAAAATAGGATCTTAACCAAAACTGTGCCATATCACAGCTGTAGGACCACACAAGTTAATTTGATGTCTCTGGAACTGCCTCTAATAACTCCCTAGTGCTTACCATACTGGCCTTTTGGGAATGGTGAATGAGCTAGGGCACAGGTGTGCACTTTTATACCCTACACCACCACAGTAAACTCCATCTGCTGTGTGAGGGAAAACCTGGTGCTGAACACAGCAACAAGTCTTGTAGGCATGGACTAACAGTTCCTTCCCTATCTCCCATTCTTGTGGTCCTCATAGAAACAGTATATGAAATAAAAATTGATTCTGAAAGATCCTGCCTTTGTATGCCATTTTGACACTTGAGTCCTAGCACCTTGGCATCTAGACATATACCTTCTTGGCAATAGTTAGGAAGTTCATTCACTGGGTGTTCTGACCACCTGGATAATAGCACCTAAAGATATTAGGTGCTCATCTCAACAGAAGACCCAGCAAGGTGACCCTGTTTTGGGGCTAACAGAGTCACCCTACCTGCTTAGAACTTCATTTGTCTTTTAGCTTCCCATTCGTTGTCAAGAACATATACCCAAGTTTTGTATCTAAGAAAAGATTCTAACATGGGGGAATAAAGCTAAAAATCAAATAGAAGAAAAAAACTCAGCAAAATCCAAAGTTATATAAAATAAAATTTTATAATTAATATTCTTAGGAGAATGAAAAACACCAGTGGAACAAAGATGAAATACTAATTTTTCTTTTTCTTTCCTTTTTTCTTTTGGTTTTTCAAGACAGGGTTTCTCTGTTGTAGTCCTGGCTCACTCTGTAGACTAGGCTGACCTCATACTCAAAGATTTGCCTGCCTCTTCCCACTGAGTGCTGAGATTAAAGGTGTACATATAATCTTAAGATTTATTTTTATTTTGCTTATTTATTTTGTTGGGTTTTGGTTGTTTGTTTGTTTGTGACAAGGTCTGTCTATATAGCCTTGGTTGTTGTGGAACTCACTATGTAGACCAGGTTGGCTTTGAACTCTCAGAGATCTTCCTGTTCACAAAGTGCTGGTATTAAAGGCATGCACCACCATACCCAACTTATTTCTATTTTAAATTGTGTGTCTGTGTGCATAAGCACAGTTACCTGTGGAAGTCAGAAGAGGGTGCTCATTTCTCCTGGAATTCCACCTACAGGTGGTTGCGAGTCCATTAACAAGGGTGCTGGGAACCAAACTCAAATCCTCTGCAGGATCAGCAGGCACGCTAAGTCACTGTGCCATCTCTCCAGCCCCCTACGATGATATATCTTAAAAGGAGCAAGCAAAGACTACTAGACATTCTTGAAAGTGAGAGGAGAAGTGGGAAGCTGTAACTGAGAAGGCAGTGTTGAGAAATCTCGTCCCCCTTCCACCACACCCACAAACATTCCACACAAGAGCAAAAGCATGTTTTCTTAAGCTGAGTACTTAGAGAGTTGTATGCTGGGAAATTTCTTGCATTCTTTCTATGATAATTTCTGACAAGGGCAAAACTTTCTAGAAAGAAACTAAGAGAAGACAGATTTTAAAGAATGCAGGACACATCGTGATGGGAAAATACTAAAATGGTGGGAAATGTTAGAAATGAGAAAAAAAGCAGGTGTGGTGGTTTTCACCTTAAAACCCAGCACTTGGGAGGCAGAGACAGATAGATCTCTGTGAGTCTGAGGCAAGCCTGGTCTACAGTGAGTTCTAGGACAGCCAGGAATGCATAGTGAGACCTTGTCTTAGAGAGAGGGAGAAAGAAAGGTGAGGAGGGGGAGGAAGAGGAAGAAGGGAATAACTTATCATAGAAATAATGCAAGAAATTTATCAGCATAGGACTCTCTAATACTCAGCTTAATAAAAACACAGAAGAAAGTTTAGAAGACACGCATACAGTAGTATAGCATTTCAGGTTGGAGGAAGCAAAGCAGTTCTCACATAATCAGGTAGGATATCAATGTCTAGAATCAGAGTGGCTTCAGATTTCTCAGTGGGAATCCCTGGAGTAAGAAGAAGAGAGATGCCTTCAAACCCCTAACAGAACAGCAGATCCATCTGACGTAGCCCCGCATTCCATCAAGTCCCACAGAATAACAACAGTTCTAGACTTCCAGAGTCTTAGCAGGTTAATTTCCTCACGCATCCTTCCTCAGGAAACGACCAGAGGATGTGGTCCACAACAAACAGACAATAAATCAAGGAATAGACAGTCATTAGATACAGAACACAGGAGTTCAACTTAGAAGGAATGAAAAAAAAAAAACAAAACTAAGGGGGATGGTAATGGTGAGAGCAGCTGTCCATAGGCATAGAGGTCAAGTCGTCAAGATCACAGGAGCCTGTCTCATACAGCAGACGTTTGAGACCTGTCGCTTCCAGGACCATACCTCTATTGTCCTACTTTTTCAGACCCTGGTGAGTCTGGCTGAGATAGCCAGGTTTGCCATTATCCACTTTTCTTGATTTCTGTA
>CACVCL010034597.1:0-30208 GCA_902729485.2 Mus minutoides
TCCCAGCAACCACATGGTGGCTTACAACCACCCGTAACAAGATCTGACGCCCTCCTCTGGTGCGTCTGAAGTCAGCTACAGCGTACTTATGAAGAATAATAAGAAATGAATCCTTGGACCGGAGAGACCAACCGGAGCAAGCCAGGCTGTCCGGAGTGAGCGGAGCCGAACGGGGACGGCCGGAGCAAGCGGGGACGCCGGAGCTAGCAGGGCCGGAGCGAGTGGGGCCGAACGGGGACGACCGGAACGAGCGGGGCCAAACCAGAGCAAGCAGAGCCGATCGGAGCGAGCGGGGCTGGCTAGAACAAGCGGGGGCCGAACGGGGGCGGCCGGGAGCAAGTGGGGCTGGCCGGAGCGAGCGGGGTCAAGCAGAGCGAGCGGGGTTGACCAGAACAAAGGAAAAAAAAAGCTGTATTCAACAAACATATAGCCAACATTATATAAATAGAGAAAGATTGAAAGCACTTCCTCTGGAATTATGAATGTGACAGGATGTGGACTCTTCAATCTTATTCAATATAGTGTGTGAACTCTTAGCTAGACTGCAATAAGCAAGATAAATAGATAAGGTGACTATGGATAGGAAAAGAAGAAGTTGAGTTATCCCAATTTGCAAATGGCAAAGTTTGACCAAAAACCTGAACTCCAATATACACTATAAGTAAAGCAGTAGGATAAAAAAATTGATATTAAAAAACTAGGAGCTTGTTTTATGGAACTGGAGAGATGACACAGCCATTAAGGGCACTGGAGGCTAGAAGACCTAAGCTCAGGTTTCAGCACCGATCTGGGAGCTCACACTGAATGTAACTCAGTTCCAGGGGGTCTGATGCTGTCTGGCCTCTGCAGGCATCGGAATGAATGTGGTGAATATACATTCATGCAGGCATACACATACAAAATCTTTAAAAAATTTAGGAGCTTTTCTATAAGCTAATAACAAACTCGCTTAGAAAGAAATCACAGAAACTGGGCATGGTGACACACATCCGTAATCCCAACATTTGAGAGGTGGAAGCAGGAGGACCATTACTTCAAGGTCACCCTGTCCTACATAGTTTTTGTTTTTTGGTTTTTTTTTTTTTTTGGTTTTTCGAGACAGGGTTTCTCTGTATAGCCCTGGCTGTCCTGGAACTCACTTTGTAGACCAGGCTGGCCTCGAACTCAGAAATCCGCCTGCCTCTGCCTCCCAAGTACTGGGATTAAAGGCGTGAGCCACCACTGCCCGGCTGGCCTACATAGTTTTAAGACCACTTGGTACATGAAACCTTGTCTCCAAACTCTATAAAAGGAGCTAGAGAGATGGCTTGTCAGTTATGAGCTCTTGCTACTTTTACCCATGTGGTGGCTCAGACTGGCTATAACATATCTAGTTCCAGGGATCCGATGCCCTCTTCTGAATTCCACTGGCACTGCATGACTGTAATGCATATACACACATGCAGCCAAACACTTTCATGAATAAGCAACAACAACAAAAACAACAAACCTCTAACAAATATCAGGAGGAATGGGTAGACGGTTCAGTTAGTCAAGCACTTCCATGTAGTGTGAAGACCTGAGTTCAGATCCCCAGCACCAGGTGAAAGATGGGCATGGCAGCATACATCTGTAACCATGGAGACAAGCACATCAATCCTGAGGCTTCACTCGTTAGCTAGTCTAGCTTACGGTGTTGGCACCAGGTCAGTGAGAAATACTGTCTCAAACAAACAAACAAACAAACAAACAAACAAACAAACAATAACAACGAGAAAGCAGAGGAATATGATGCTGACCTCTGGGTTCCACATGTGTGTGCACAGGCATGCGTGCACAGAATGCACCCAGATGTATACACACATATGCATATGCCATACAAAAGTGGAGTAAAAAAATTATTCATAACAAAAGACAAACAAGTAAAAAGCAACAGTAGAAGATACAAAAACTCTAATGAGCTGGAGAGATGGCTCAGCAGTTAAGAGCACTGACTGCTCTTCCAGAGGACCTGAGTTCAGTTCCCAGCAATCACTTGGTGGCTCACACCATCTGTAATAGGATCTGGTGCCCTCTTCTAGTGTGTCTGAAGAGAGCTACAGTGTATTCACATACATAAAATAAACAAATTAAAAAACAAAACAAACAAACAAACAAAACCCCTCTAACGATTTAAACATGAAACTACCACACTGAAGAAACAGTGGAAGACCCTGAGAAGATGGGAAGGCCTCCCACACTCATGGACAGCAAAGCACAGTGGAACTGTCCATAGGACCACAACACATTGATGGCAATGGAAGTTAACATTTTACATGTAGTTTGGCTACTTGCCAGCTGTCAGCCTTGGCGTTATAACATTTACTCTGCCAGGCCAAGTCTTCAGAGTAGGCAGAGCACACAGTACTGTGTGGCCAATAATGCCACCACACAGAGGAGATGGCTGGGGAAGGTAGCTAGACAGCTGAGCAAAGAAGATGAATCAGGAAACAGCAGAGCCAGCTCAATGTGGGGTCCTGCGAGGGTAGGCGCCTGAGCACTCCTGTAATTCATCCAGAGAGCCCACAGTGCTATAAAAGACCACACCACTGCTTGTTCTAGCTGTGGAGGCACCCCAAATACGGACAGAAATCTCTGCAAACGCCAATTCTGAAACCTGCTAAATACAACTAAAAATATTTCCCCAAGTCCTCCTAAGCACCAGCAAGTCTGAAAACTGAGTCATCTGTTTTGAGTACTTTGTGGAAACTTCACCCTAAAACCACTATCAGAGGGAGGTTTCAACAGAAGCCAGGAAACAAAAATAGAGGCCTCTGCTCCCTTCATGTGCCCATGGTACCCTTTGTGTTCCACCTCTGCTCAGCTTGGAGGATGTCCCAAATGAGACATGAAGCCTGAGCAGAGAGGTGCAGAGGACCCAAGGGCTCGTAGGCCATGCACAGTCTGCTATGGGTCCACTCAGAAAATCCTCCTGACTGTTGGGTCTTTTAATGGACTCCTCACCATTCCTCATTCCTGAACTTTTGTAGAAAAGTCCCTGTTGGTCTCACCATTAACCTGTGAGTGATATCAGTGAACTGAAGATGTACAAGAGCTCCCTCAGGGCACCTGGAGTCAGCATCTCCACACAGGCCTAGGACCCTAGAGACAGAGGAGGGAGGCAGATCAGGTACCACACAGCCATGTCTGCATTCAGCTCTGCTATTTAGGTGGCAAGGCACCAGAGCTCGCTAAGGTGTAAAGGCGAAGCTTACCAGGGTCAGACTGCTGGGCTGTCCCCAAGACAAGGAAGAGCAGCACTGCCAAGGAGTGAGTTTCACAGGCCGTTGTAAGTTGAGCAGGAGTGTGGCAGTACAGCACTAAGGGAAAAAGAACTGTTGTAGGTGTATGTGTGTGTGTGTGTGTGTTTGGGGTGGGGGAACACTCTGGCAGTCAGAATAGCAGGAGGCTGTGGTTAAGCTGTTCTGCTGAGACAAGGGGTCAAGCAGACTCCTGAGAAGTATAGAACATTCAGTTTTCATTTTCCTGAAGGGGCTGGATGGGTCATCCATCTTGGTGTTTTAAGTGACTCTATCTTGGGGCAGAGCTCTGGGGCAGCTCTATACCACCTCCTAGACATAAGGTCTCAGGCAATCTCCTGAACCACTCTGAGCGGGAGTCATCTTCTCTGTCACCCAGAGACAGAAAGCTGGGCATTGTGGGGCATGCCTATAGTCTTAGCACTGGAAGGCTGGTGCAGGAGGATCACTACAAATTCAAGGTCAACCATGGCTACATATAGAGAGTGCTTCTTCTCAAAAAACAAAAAGCCAGGCATGATGGCATAGTCACTCAGCACTCAGAGCAAAGCAGCTGGAGGATCAGACACTCAGCACTCAGGGCGAAGAGGCTGGAGGATCAGGCACAATAAATTCAAGATCAGCCTATAGACAGGAGACCCATCTTTAAAAAACCAACAATGAACCAAACATAAAGGAAGAGGGGAAAGGAACGATTGCGTGGCCACAAAAGAGAACAGATGTGTTTAAAGCACTCAGGCTGCCTCAGGGGATCATTTGTGATAGCACAGGGACACCCCTAACTTTAGAAATGACAGTCGGGGGCTGGAGACATAGCTCAGCAGGAGCATTGACTGCTCTTTCAGAGGGTGTGGGTTCAATTCCCAGCAACCACATGACAGCTCACAATGTCTGTAACTCCAAGATCTGACACCCTCATACAGACATGCATGCAGGCAAAATACCAATCAATGCACATTAGGAATGAACGAATGAATAAATAAATAACTAGATGAATGAATGAATGAATGAATGACACAGTCAGTGCTACGCTGTTCAGGATCCCAGTAGGAGCTTTAGCAGAGGTGGCTAGGAGAAGTAGGTGTGGGTCTCAGTAAGGCTCTGCCTCATAGTATGGTTGCATGTTGGACAGGTCCCTGAAACTGTTCTAAGCAAGGCAGCAAAGCCACCTGCTGGTGAAGGAAGGAGAATGTCCTCCGGCTTCTACTTCTTGGGGGCAAAAAATAGGATGAAGGAAAGGATACTTCCTGGAAGAGGGCTCCATGAAGCTCCCCCCCCCCACACACACACACAGAGCTTCGTTCCTCTTCCCCAGGACCCAGTGTGAAGAGTATCTGGACTCACACATTTCCAGGCCAAGTGAATTCCTTCTACAGCACTGCAGTGTAGGAAGTGAGCAAATACAGCCCTGGTCAGCAGCACTGCTCAACGGGGCAAACACAGCTCTGGTCAGCAGCACTGCTCAACGGGGCAAACACAGCTCTGGTCAGCAGCACTGCTCAACGGGGCGATGCTCAGCAGCCACTTGGCGTCACTGCTTCACTCTGCACGGCTTTGAGGTCCTTTTATGTGACTTTATCCCATTTTAGCATCTTCCTGTGCCAAGCTGTTGATCACCTTCAAATCACTCCAACTAAACCTTTCTTCCCCCATCTTAGTATTGTTTTCTTGAGGTTATTGTGGAATCAAGATGGAGAAAGGAACAGGGGCTTGGGTTTGACACATGTCCCCGATGACCAGTATGCGCAGAGGTTCCTGCGACAGAGGCTGGGGACAAAGTCTTTGGCACCATGATTGTAGTCTAGCTCTTTATTCATCATAGCCATTGCTATGTGCCCAAGCCCAACGCACAGCCCACTGCCAAGATGCATCACTGTAGGCAGGAGAGCCGGGAGCTCTCCATGGAACATCACTACCAAGCAAAGCACTGAGCACAGGAGTGTGGGGAGGAAGTAGGATTAGAACAGAAATAGACAAAATATAGGAAAACAATATAGAAAACCAATCAAACCAAAGATGGTATTTTAAAAAGAAGAAAAAGTAGACAAAGTCTGAGGAGCTGAGAAAAAAAGTGGAGCGGGAGGCGGCTTAGTGGGTCAGGCACCTGCACGTAAGCATGGTGACCACAGTTCAGATCTCAGAGCCCATGTGCCGTCAGAAGCAGCAGTGCGCATCTGTAATTCCAGCACTCCATGGAAAGATGGGAGGCTGAGACAGGAGAATCCCTGGAAATTCCCCCCCCCAGGCCAGCTGGCCTGCTGCACACCTGCTCAAACAAGGAGGAAGAGGAGGGACACTGGACTTCTTCATGCGCAGTGTCCATATTCATGTCCATCAAAGTACACACATATCACACAAAAAAAGGAAAGAAAAAAATGAATTATTAAAATCAGAAATAAGAGGATATTCTAGAATCATACAGAAATAAAAGGAAGAGAATACCATATATGAGAATACCATATGGAAACTGGATGCCAATAAGTTAGATGACACAGATGAGCAAATTACTAAAAACCAGAAACTGCTCAATCTGAATCAAGACTAGAATAGTCATAGTAAGTAAAGAGCCTGGGTCAGTCACAACAGGACTGGAGAGAAGGCTCGGCAGGTAACCACACTCTGCACAAGCCTGATGACCTGTGCTCCTCAGCTGGAGCCCACGATAGCAGGAGAGACCACCAGCTGAAAGCCGTCTCTGATTTGCACATGTCCACCATACACTTACAATAGTAATCATACAAAATAGATAAATAAAATAAAAATTGAACAACTATAACAACAATTACAACAACAACAACAACTCTCATAAAGCCATGCTCACTCAGAACCTGATAGGGACTTCAATACCCATACTGGGCAGCTCACAACCATCAGTAACTGGAGCACTGGAAATCTAACGCCTCCTTTAGACCTCTTTGGGCACATACATGGTATATACCCACATAGACACATAAACATGAAAAAAAAAAACTTTAAAAGACAAGTTGAATTCCAAAGGCAGAGGCAGGTAGATCTTTGAGTTTGAGGCCAGCCTGGTCTACATAGTATGCCAGTCAGGATTACATAGTATGACTCTTTCCCAACCAACACACACACACACACACACACACACACACACAGAGACAAGCCCAGACTAATATTATTACCTTGATAAATTCTGACAAATGCTTAAAAATTCTGTAACACCATTTCTCCATAAGCTCTTTCAAAACAGAAGAGAAGTATTTCAACAATGTCTTTCTTTAAAGCAGTGATGGGGACTGAGTGCAGGGTCTGCTGCATAGCTGGCAGAAGCTCTACAACTAAGCTATGCCTCCAGTTACCTACAGAACAGGAAAGCCAAGATGAATGTTCCCTGGGAGTGTGAAGGTAAAATCCTCGATAGCACCAGCAAAGCAAAGCTGACAGTGTACACGACACACAGGGTTATGTATCACAACAGCATCTACCGCAGGAGTCAAAGTGCAGGGGAGCCGGGCATGGTGGCGCATGCCTTTAATCCCAGAACTTGGGAAGCAGAGGCAGGCGTTTTTCTGAGTTCGAGGCCAGCCTGGTCTACAGAGTGAGTTCCAGGACAGCCAGGGCTACACAGAACCCTGTCTCTAAAAACCAAAAAAATTTAAAAAATAAAAAGAAAGTGCAGGAGAAGTTGTGTTCACTGGACTTGTTTTGGTGCTGTGACAAAATATCCCAGGAACCAAAGGAGAGAAGGGGCAGGTATGGTTGCACATGACTGTTCTCCTGTTGGTGAGTTCAGAGCAAGCCTGATTTGCATAGAGAGTACCAGACCAGCCAGTGAAAACCATCACAAACAAACAAACAAACAAACAAACCCCAGTTGACCTGGACTAAAAATAGAAAAATTTAGAAAAAAAATTTGAGGGGCCAGTATGTAGAGAAACTGAAACATTCTGCTGGCAGAAGGCAAACCGAAAGAATCATTGCACAAAACAGGAAGTTCCTGTTCCTCAAAGAGCAAACTATTGTGCAGGATCACCCTGCAGAACAGAAGGAAGCGTGTCTCCCTAAGATTTGTAGGCAAATGTTGATGGGAACCTTCACAGCAGCTAGAAGGCAGAAGCAAGCCAAATCCCCATCAGCTGAGGCATGACTGAATGGTGCTCTCCACTAATGGAGTTATTATGTCATAAAAGCCAATGAAGAACTGAGGTGTGCTAAGACACGGAAGAACTCTGAGCACCTAACACCCAGAGAATGATGTCTCATGAAAAGGCAGATCCTCGGCAGGATTCCATTGATAAGCCATGTATAGACAAGGGAAGTAGGAAGTGATCGGGCAGCCATAGGCTTTGGGTTTGAGGTTTCTGAGGGCAAAGGAGTCTAATTGGTAGGTTCTACTCTTGGGATGATGAAAGTGTTCCAGGATCGCACAGTGGTGAGGCTCAACTTTGTGAACACACTAAAAACAACCTGCAGTATCACACAGAGTACACTCTAGAAGGTAAGTTTGATGTAGGCAGGTTTATATAGGCCTAGCTGTCCTCCAGCCATGTAGACTAGGGTAGCCTGGTCACTGGTGGTGCCTCTGCCTCTGCCTCTCTGCCTCTCTGCCTCTCTGCCTCTCTGCCTCTCTGCCTCTCTGCCTCTCCTGCCTCTGCTTCTCCTGCCTCTGCCTCTCCTGCCTCTGCCTCTCCTGCCTCTGCCTCTCCTGCCTCTGCCTCGCCTGCCTCTGCCTCGCCTGCCTCTGCCTCTCCTGCCTCTGCCTCTCTGCCTCTCTGCCTCTCTGCCTCTCTGCCTCTCTGCCTCCGCCTCCGCCTCTGCCTCCTGAAGGCTGGGAGTAAAGTCTGCACTAGCACACCAACCATTTCTTTTTTTCTTTTTGGCTTCTTGATACAAGGCCCCACTTATCCCAGGCTGGCCTTGAACTCGCTACATATTAGCCGAGGATGCCTGTCAACTCCTTTTATTTCTACTTCCCCAAGTGCCAACATTAGCACAACTAGGGAGACTGGATCTTACTCTCAAGTTGCCCACAGTGACCCTGGTCTCACTCTGTACCAAGGCAATCCTTGAATTTGAGATCCTCCTGCCTCAGCCTCCTAAGCAGTGAAGGTTACAAGGCTGTACTATCAGGCCTGGCTGAACAATAACTCTTAAATACTATAAAGTCATCAGAAAAAGAAAGACGAGAAGGGCTGTGTGACAGTGAGTGGAGGAGGCCACCCATAGGCAGGTGCTGGGGACTCAACAGTGAAGCTGACGGCAGCATCTGGGCCAAGCACGTGCAGTGATGAGCGCTCCTGGCCATCCTGTGCTCAGTGAGCTACTACACGTGGAGGAGGAAATGCAGAGCACGCCTTAGGATTCCTTCTGTTTAAATTACTCTAGATTCTTTCCCACCTCCATAAGGATTTCCTCCTGCTCCGTTCTCTCTATACAAGATAACTTTACTTCTTTCTCAACAAAGCCACAGAACAGAGATGAGCGGAGCCTGAGCAAATAACCCTGGAGGTGTCATGGCCTCCCACAAGCTTTGTTTGTTTGTTTGTTTGGTTGGTTTTTGTTGTTTTTCCAGACAGGGTTTCTCTGTGTAGCCCTGGCTGTCCTGTAACTCACTTTGTAGACCAGGCTGGCCTTGAACTCACAGAGATCTGCCACCTGTCTCCCAAGTGTTGAAATTAAAGGCATGGGTCACCATCACCTAGCCTAAGTTTTCTTTGTTTTGTTTTTTAAATTATGTGTTTTATATGTGTATGTATTTCTGGATGCATTTCTATAAACTACATGTGTGCCTGCTGCCCAAGGAGGCCAGAAGAGGACATTGGATCCCATTAAACTGGAGTTAAGGATGGTCAATGAGTCACCACAAGGATGCTAGGAATTGAGCCCTGGTCCTCTAGCAGAGCAGCGAGTGGTCTGAACCACTGCGTTCTCTCCTCACATAAGGTTAAGAGAAATAGACTTAGTACATGAACCAAGCCTATTTATTTCAGTCTTCTAGAGCAACTAGCCAAAACAAAACAAAACAAACAAATATCCCCAAAACATGTCAGAAGACCCTGTAAACTGAAAGCCAGAAGTAGATTTTTAGGATGGGACAGTGCTGGAACTGAATCCCCACACAAAACAGACACACTTCATTAACCCTGGAAACAAAATTCTTAAGTCTAGAAAAGGCACTCACAGAACACTAGACCCAGGGCAGTGACCTAGCTCAGTAGTTGAGTGCTTGCTTGGCATTTGTGAGACCTGAGGTTCAATATCCAGCGTTGTCAGGGGAAACAGTAAACCGACTAATAACAGATATCTCCATGGCAACACTTTTATGCAAATTTTACTTTCTTCTTTGTATTTTTGAATAGTGTTTAACATTTTTTAAAAAAAATAATGTTCATTTGGTGACAAGTCAAAAATGTTTTTATGTTAAGAGGGAAAACGCTTGTGTTGCTCAGATAATCTCAAATAACCTGCTCAGCTCTAAGCTTCCCAAATACCAAATTCCAAGCTTTGAGTGCCAAGCGGCTGAGCACTCACAGGGCACAGCTCTCCACGCACCCCTGGGAGTTAGCCTAAGCTGTCCTCTTACCACCAGGCAAGTTCTTTCAGGCCGGCTTTGCTTACCTGGACAGGTGGCTCAATTGTGATCCAGGCTGGAAGCATCAGGCTGGGATTCAGAGGCTGGGTTCCAACACGGAAGTAAACCCCACCCCTGGAGTCACAGGCCCAGATATGCTGATTTCCACATGCCAAGCTGATCAGTCTCACAGTTCCTGCAGAGACAGGAAACATACACTGTAATTAGTTTGACAAATGACAGATCTTTCAGTTAGTGTATAAACTCTACTTCAAAGAAAGACAGGAGGCTACATCTGCAGCTGAACACAGGTGTGTGTCATCTGGTCGTCCTTCCACATCAGTAGGAACACTGGCTTCTCGGCCAGGTGCCTCAGAGCATCTTGTGAAGACTGCTGGCTAAGTAGCTATGATGTCACCAAGCCAGGGCATCTGCCACAAACTTCATCCAACAGGTGACCACTGCTAGTAAATTCTCCACTAACTTCATCCAACAAGTGACCACTGCTAGTAAATTCTCCACTAACTTCATCCAACAAGTGACCACTGCTAGTAAATTCTCCCTGTGGAAAGGGGACTCATACTTACTAGAATGAAGAGTAAATCTAAAGAATCTTCACTTTTATTTTTACACTTTCTTCGTGCTATTTAAACTAGCTGCTGCCAAAGGGGAAGGAATGGAGGGGGTCAAAAAGAAAAGAAGCTGGGCCGGAAGGGTGTGGCCTAGCCCAGAGCACCTGATAAAGCACCTCAAGGTAAAAAAAAAAAAAAAAAAAAAAAAAGAGATTATATTTGATAATAGTCTAGCAACTAAAAAATGCAACAGTCAAGTTACGGAACACCTGTCAGCCAGCTCCAGCAGGCTCCAGCAAGCTCCAGCCAGGCTCCAGCCAGGCTCCAGCAGGCCTCTCTCACTGCCTCACTTCAAACCTTACAGCATCAATAAACGGTTCCCACTGGAGAATGGAGGGATGGTGGGCAACCCAGGAAGCAAAGAGGGGTAGCAGGCTTGAACCCAGGCCAGCTACCTCTGACCTCTAAGCCTTTATAAACAACAAATGTACAGGTAGATGTTCAGGTTCAAGACCAGATTTGACAACCTACAAGAGCAACCCACACCTTATCAAGATATAAAACATTTTGTCTCCCTAGGAATTCCCTCTGGTCCCTGCCTGCCATGGCCTCTACTTGAGGCCAGGGTCTCATGCATCCTAGGCTGCCCTAACTGACATCTATGCCAGACCTTAGTTCACACGGGCAGGATCAAGGCACGCACGAGTCAGCACAAGGCGGCAGTTACTCCCTTTGTGGCTAAGTATCATTCCATTGCTCACAAATGCCCCAGATAGTTTCTGTATTTACCTACTGATAGACATTTGGATCATTTCCATGTTTTACAATGAGAGCAAAACTGTTATGATCATTTTGTTTGTGTGTGGCAAGCCAGGCCTTCCAGTGCACATCTGAAATCCCAGTCCTTGCCTTGAAATGCTAAAGGAATAAGATTATTTTTAAAGCTACCCTGGCCTTCTTTGGTTTTTTGAGACAGGGTTTCTCTGTATAGCCCTGGCTGTCCTGGAACTCACTTTGTAGACCAGGCTGGTACCCTGGCCTTCATAATGAGACCATGTCTCAAAGGGAGGATGAGGGGAGCAGAAACATGTATTATTTTTATTTCAAAGATGTTTTAATTTTTATTTTAAATATAAGTGTTTTGCCTGCGTGTATATAAGCACATCGTGTGTGCAGTGCCTGAAGAGGGCAGAGGGAAGCGGATCCGTTGTAACTAGAGTGACAGATGGCTGTGAGTCACCATGTGGGTGTTTGAAGCTGAACCCAGGTCCTCTGGAAATGCAGCCAGTGCTTTTGGCCACTAAGCCATCTCACCAGTCCCTATTTCTTTTTCCTATAATAATAATAAAAAAAATAATAAATTAGAATTGTCAGAACATAAGTTTTATGTCTCACTTTAAATTTTATTCTCAAATTTACTTATTTTCATTGTATTTGAGAGAGAGGGAGAGGGAGAGGGGGAAGGGGAGGAGAAGGGGAGGCAGAGAGGAGAGGGAGAGGAAGAGGGAGAGGGAGAGAGGTTGTGTGAGTATAAGTGCTGGCAGAAGCTAGAAGCAGCAGATTCCTGGAGCTGGAGTTACAAGTGTTTATGAGACGCCTGACAAACATGCTAAAAGCTGAGGTTGGGCCCTCCCCTAAAGCAGCAAGCCCTGAGATACTGAACCAGCCCCTACATTCACATGTGTAAATCAGAGGACAACTTATAAGAGTTGATTCTTTCCTTTTACCACATGGTTCCAGGGATGGAATCAGGCCATTGGCAGTATCACTTTTAAAGAGCATGCCAGTTTCAAGTTGTACCATTTTATATGCCTACATACATACACACACATACATATATGTACACATACATTCATACGTACATGCTTATACACTTATGACAGAGAAGTTGTTTGTTTGTCTTTCTTGGTTTTTCAAGACAGGGTTTCTCTATGTAGCCCTGGCTGTTCAGGAACTTACTCTGTAGGCTAGCCTGGAACTCACAGAGGTCCATCTGCCTCTGTGCCACCACAGCCCAGTGTTTGTTGTTGTTGTTTATCTTATGTAGCTGTCTTCAGACATACCAGAAGAGAGCACCAGATCCCATTATGGATGGATGTGAGCCACCATGTGGTTGCTGGGAATTGAACTCAGAACCTCTTACCCACTGAGCCACGTCTCCCTCCCTGACTCTGAACGTGTCCCTGCTTCCATCCTTAGTGCTCCCATCTATGCCATGCTGGGAACTGAACATAGGACTCATGCACTACTAGGCACTTAGCTTCCCCACCAGATATTTAAGATTGAGTAAAGCTTGTTTTATTCTACTGACTTATCTGTATAACTACTATAGCCATTTATGGAAAGGAGGTGTCTTTTTTCTTATTTTTCCCTAAACAAAGCCATTCCCTTTATTTTGAGACAGGGTCTTGTATAAACAAAGCTGGCCTCCAATTTACTAAGTACAAGACTCAAGTGCTGGGATTACAATGTGATCTCTGCTCTTAGACAGACAGCCTTGATCTCCTTCCTAGCCTTAAGGCTCCTCATGTGTGCTGCACTGTCTGTGTATGGCCAAGAGCTTCTTGCAGGCTTTGTCTAGCTTCAGCTGTGGGCCTAATTTGGAGCCTGTTTTGAGGTATGGGCTAGGATACATGTGGCAACCAACTTTCACAGATACACAGCAGTATTTTCCGAGCAGTCAGAGCACCGTCCACATCCTCTTTACCCAGTAGATCTTGGACACTGGAGCACTGACTGCGCTCCTTCACATACCTATGCCCAGATGCCTACCTAACCAGTAAACCATGGTGTTTTTGTAGCATCGAGCCATGGAATGAAGTCACAGGCCCAAGGATGATTGGCCTATGTTTGATCAGCCTGTGGATCTGCTGATGGATCCTAGCAGACCTTTTCGCTACAGTGGAGGATACCGGAGGCCGCCCTCTTCTGGTTGGAGCATCATGGCAACAGTAAAAGAAAGAGCTCTCCGGCCAGGCTTCTTCCATCACTGGGCACTTTTTTGGTGTCAGCAATGTAAACAACAGCTTGTGGTGGCCTTAACTTGCCATTCCTTGCTAAGGATGACTCTGAGGAGCTTTTACTATGCTTATGGGCCATCTGTATGCCTTCTCTGAACACGCATTCACACATGAACACATGCATGTCGGGTGTGGGGCCGTCTTACCAAGGACTTAGATGGACTTCCTAGAATTCTGACATTACAAGAGGAAGTCCATGATAGAGCAACTTCTGCAATATACAGCAAAAAAAGGCTGGGACTCAAATGCAAACTACAAGACAATTTTATTTGGAATCTATAACTTAACCAGTTGAAAACATGAAGCAGTAACTGAACATGATAAAGTCACATGGGGACAGAACCACACTGGGCTGGCATCTCAGAGCAAACAATAATAACATAACATAATAACATAATAATAACATAATAATAACAGGACAGGAGCTCATGTAAGGTGAGTGGATCTGGGTTCAGAGCAAGGAGAGCCTACTGAATGCACACCGCAGATAGCGGTCTGGATTCAAGAGCCAGGTTAAAGGCAAAGACACTTAGCTGGGGCTGACTTTTTTTAAGTTTTACTTCAGATGTTGTACTTATGTCCATGATGTGGTTGGCAGAACCTCCTCCCTCTGTGAACTTTCCTTAAGAGTTAGCAGCCATGACAGGTTCTAGTGATGGAAAGTGCAGTGTCACCTCTGCACTAAAGTCTGAGTTAGCAGATGTTCTCCTTGGCTCTGCCCTCTGGGAGCAGTAAGATGTACAGCTCCAGACCAGCACCCAGAGTAGTGCTTCATCAGTGCACTGTGGAGACAGCAAGCTGCTGGGGCTGGGGCTGGGACTAAGGGGAGCCCAGGCTGACAGCTTCCATTTTATTTGCTTCATCAAGAAAAGCCTTTGCTTTACTTCTCCAAACAGACACATTCCTCTTAAAAACTGTTTTTGTTTTTTTAAAAAAGGTGTGGGCTGGAGAGATGACTCAACACTTAAGAGCACTAACTGCTTTTCCAGAGGTCCTGAGTTCAGTTCCTGGCAACCACATTGTGGCTCACAAACATCTGTAATTGGATCTGGTGCCCTCTTGGGTCTGATGCTCTTTGGCCATGCAGGCATACATGTAAATAGAGTACTCATATATATAAATAGACAAATTTTTTAAAAAAAGAGAGAGGTGTGTGTGTATGTGTGTGTGATAGCACAACCTATCCTCAACCTTGCTGCCTCAGTGGGGACCCCAAGAGTGCACCACTACACTCTACTATAGAATCTTTTTAAGGGTGTGGTAGAAAACAATAGCAACATTTGCTTGTTGTTTTCTGTATTATAAAATTCTTCTCCACATAAATTATTGCATGATACAATCTTGTTTGTTGCGGTACTGGCTGGTTTTGTGTGTCAACTTGATACAGGCTGGAGATATCACAGAGAAAGGAGCTTCTATTGAGGAAATGCCTCCATGAGATCCAGCTGTGGAGCATTTTCTCAATTAGTGATCAAGTAAGGAGAGCCCATTGTGGGTGGTAGTCTTGGGTTCTATAAGAGAGCAGGCTGAGCAAGCCAGGGGAAGCAAGCCACTAAGGAACATCCCTCCATGGCCTCTGTATCAGCTCCTGCTTCCTGACCTGCTTGAGTTTCAGTCCTGACATCCTTTGATGATGAACAGCAGTGTGGAAGTGTAAGCTGAATAAACCCTTTCCTCCCCAACTTGCTTCTTGTCATGATGTTTGTGTAGGAATAGAAACCCTGACTAAGACAATTACCCAAAGCACAAACTGACAATGATATGTCTTCATCACATGCTGTGATTAGATGAATTAAACCACAAATTGCATTAGTTTGCTAAATGGTCTAGTGCCTGACATGCATATTTATGAATAATGGGAAATGAAATATTATGAGCATCTTAAATATTTGCTAAATGAAGCACATTTTCCTCCAAAAGCCAAGTCTGTACTAGATCACTGTAAAATTCCACACTCTGTCTCTTTAGCTGCATTCAACAATCAGCCATTTAATAAATATCTTAATTTAATCCTTTTCCTGGCTGTTATAGTTATTTTGACATCTGTGTAGTCAAGCTGGCCTTGAACTGGTGACCCCTGAAGTATAGGTGCAGCCACTATTTTGATAGTCAGAGCAGCATTTGGCTTGGTTAGGGTAAAGGGGGGAGGGATGTAATGGCTGTAGGCTGACAACACTCAGCTAAGCTCAAACTCGGCAATCACTTTTGTGTGGCAGCACATGTGCCACGGTCCATGTGTAGAAGTCAAAGAACAATTAGCAGGGCTTGGTTTTCTCCTCCCACCATGTGGGTTCCAGGGATCACACTCAGGCCATTGGGTTTGTTATCAAGAACCTTTACCTTCTGAGCCATCTTGCTGGCCTTAAATAACAATTAAAAATTTTTATATAAGCTGGGCGTGGTGGCGCACGCCTTTAATCCCAGCACTTGGGAGGCAGAGGCAGGTGGATTTCTGAGTTCGAGGCCAGCCTGGTCTACAAAGAGAGTTCCAGAACAGCCAGGGCTATACAGAGAAACCCTGTCTCAAAAAAAAAAAATTATATATATGCTAAAAAGATGGTTCAGTGATTAAAAGCCCTGGCTGCTCTTCCAGAGGTTCGATTCCCAGTACCCATAACCATGTGTAACTCTTGTTGGGCACCATGCATCTATGTGGTACACAGACATACATGTGGGCAAAATATCCATATACATAAAAATAATCTTTACAAAGAAATAAAATCCTCTTCTCTCTCTCTCTCTCTCTCTGTCTGTCTCTGTCTCTGTCTCTCTCTGACTCCAATTTGAGAGGTGTGTGCTGGGATTAATGACACAAGCCACTATGCCCAGCTAAAGTTATCTCTTTACCCACCTGCCCGTTTTCCTCCCTGGACACAGAGCAGACCTGGAGAGATTCAGGGAAGGGCTGCTTAGTGTTCCTGGCTGCAGCTCAGTGCCCTGGATGGCACAAGGGGAGGCTTCTGACACAGCAAAGGCCAATCTCCTTTCCACTGAACCCTGCCTAATTCCCTTGTACCGACACCAAGCCGACTAGCTGGACTTTAGGCATTGTTCAATATGCTGAGAAAACTGGTGCCAAGAGCACAGAGGAGGGTACAGAAGTAAGAGAGGCAAGGCTTCAGGACACAATATGGTGACGGAAATGAAGAAGTCCAAGTGCATATCCAACTGGCCCAAAGGTCAGTGCTATAACCAAAGGCCCAGGGGTCTTCCACAACAAGATGAGAGTCATTTCATTTGCTTGGGTCATTGGGATGGGGTGACAGCTGATGGGATGACCGTATGGAGGGACAAACTTGGGGAAAATGGCTTCTCTCCCAGCTAAATGAGCATAGGATTTCTCTAGTTTTCAAGGTTTGGTAGTAAGAATAAACACCAGCTCTGGCTTTTCTCAGAGACACCAGCAGCCTTCCTCCATGGTCTGGTGAAGATTGCTGGAGAAAGGCTCCGGGCCAGTGAGTCTCTGGACAGAAAAAAGAACTCTTAGGCCAGGCAGCAGGTTCATCTGGCACCCATGTCCAGGCCACATGAGCTGCAGCCTCGTTGGGCTGGCATGAGCCTTTGGAAAGCAGGATGGCCAGTGGATCTGAAAGATGGTGTGAAGCCCAAAGCATACATAATCACAATCCCTCTGGAAGTCTCTAGCTGTCACACAGCTCATTTCCACAGTGGACTGGGTTATGTTCAGGGCCTTATCTCTTCTAGCAGCTTGCAGAAACCCCATCGCCAAGAGTCACTGGCCTGGCCCAGGCCCCCCAGGGAAAGCATGCTTTACAGGGGTGGTGGTATGCACTGGTCAACGTAGGAGGAGTTCTTCCTGCTCTCCCTTCCACCCCTTCTCTCATGTGGTTGAGTTATTATACATTAAACACTTATTTGAATCCACAAAATATTGGTTGCCAGTATACAACAATGTCTACTTCCTAGACAATACCATTGAAGTGCAAGCTTCCTCTGACCCTGGCCTCCACTATCAGACAAACCACACTTGAGTTGCTGAGCCAACTGAGAATGTAATACTCTGAGCTCATTCTATCACTTCTTTTTTTTGTTTGTTTGTTTGTTTTTGTTTTTCGAGACAGGGTTTCTCTGTATAGCCCTGGCTGTCCTGGAACTCACTTTGTAGACCAGGCTGGCCTCGAACTCAGAAATCTGCCTCCCGAGTGCTGGGATTAAAGGCGTGTGCCACCACACCCGGCCCTTTATCACTTCTTAGACTATGAAATATTTCCTTGTCACCACAAGCTGTGGCCACTCTAACTCTTGGGACGGTCCACAGAAAGTGGCTAACAGCACAGTACCTCTTTAAGTGGCTGAAAGAGAACCCACAGCTCACAACTGTGTGTGCAGCACCCGCAGTGGGCACACTTCCAGATGCCAAGACACAGCTCAGCATACACTGATCCAGTCACAGGACACAGCCGCCACTTCAGAGTTAAAGGTCAGAGAGAGAGAGGACCGTGCAGCTGTCCTAGTGCTGTTATTTTAAACAGATCTTGGTGGCACATTCTGCCACCTTATAGCTCCTTTGGTTCTGAACAGTGTAAACTGCATACAGTGGGAGAGGTGAAGCTCCCTACAAAACTAAGAGGCTCATTTACTCTGGGGAAGTGGCCAGTTAAGTCCAGCAACTGACAAACATCACCTAAGAACCCGCCTACACCCCACCCCCCGACTGAGTGAATATGGGGGCAAGGTACTTTAGTTGGTTATATACTGACTGAAGCACTCCCACTCTGCACCATACCTAGCTGGGAAAGGTCCAGGTTCGTCCAGTGCATGCCTGTGGGGCAGCTCTTGGAAAGTGTCCTGATGAACACCTGTCCAAGGCTGTCCAAGGCCCATAGTGCATCCTGGCAGGCAGCATAGGTTCTCATCTCTGCATCGGGGGGCAGCTGCACTGTGGAGGGGCGGCACTGTACACTCTGGGCACTGATGATACACAGGTCCTTGTTGCTCTGGCATAGCCATAAGGAGCTTCCTGCAGAAAAGGTTCACATTTGTCACCAAACACTGTCTCACTAAGCCACCCACCCTAAGAGCACCACACAGCCTTTTTCTTCAGGCAGAGCCCCGACACCTGGTCACTCACCATTATCTTACAGGTAGGCTTGTTATACCTCTGAAGTTAGAAGGAAACACTACCATCAGACATTAAAAAGGTCAAGCCTGAGACATTTCAAGAACTGGAAAGAAAGCAGGGCCTATGAAATACCACTGTAAAAGAAGTATCCTTGCCCACAGTAGCCGGCAGTAGCATGGGTCATGGACTTTTACATGCTTTCTAGCAACAGCACGGATCACAGACATCAACGTGCTCTCTGGTGTCAGCAGTCTATATTTTTAATATACATTATTAGGGCTGTCTACTCTTCCGATCCCCAGGAAGGAGAGGGACACAGTCTCTCAGAAGGCATTTCCCTTGTCGTTCTGCTAATGAGTGAGCAGCAGGCACTGAAGGAGGAGGAAATCAGGAGTTATGCTTGTGGTCCTCGCACGTTCTGGAACTTCCAGGGTTAATGGTGTTTGTTTAGAACACCAGTTGTGCTTAGGAATTACAACCCGGTCACACTGTGTATTGTAAAGCATTAGCTAAAACTTGTGTGCATACGTTTTAGAATACTTTCATTTTTATTACATAATTAAGTAATTAATTAAGCTAATTGGTTTGTTGAGGCTGAGTTTCTCTGTAACAGCCCTGGCTGTCCTGGAACTCACTCTGTAAACCAGGTTAGCCTCAAACTCACAGAGATCCTCAGTGCTGGGATAAAGGTATGTACCACCACACCCAGCTCTTTTTATTATTTAGGTGTTTTGACCTCCTTCCAAAGGACACTGCCTCAGTCTCAGCTCTGCTACCCTTACCCCCGCTTGGTAGGTCTCCTGAGCACGCCTATCCAGCGCTGCTGGCCCACAACAGCCATATCCTCTCCCTCTCTTAGGTCTATAAGACCACATTGCCGCACCCACAGGCCACAGTCAAAGGATGGCATGAACTCTTCCTCCGCTGACTGACTGACTGACTCTCAGCTGGGCGAAGGCTGACTCACCATCCTGGGTGGGAGCAGGAGAAGCCAACACAAAAGCCCATTTTGTGGCAGAAGCTGTTCCCCGGGGAACAACGTTATTCCAGTAAGTTCCTGGAGAGAATAAATATAAAAGTGGGTTAGGGAAAGAAAACAAACAAACAAACAAAAAGCTCCAACACTTCAGTTTTGGTTTTAGACTATAGTTGTCCTTCAAAGCTCTTACAGTGATTTCTAGTGTCCTTAAACAAAGTGGTACAAGCTACTTATCTCTCTAAGCATCATCAAGGAGAGCCATACCTTACTCACTGAAGCCTGAAGAGGCTACATAGGGGACAGAGCTAGAGGGAATCCATCAAGGGGGAGGCACTCAGAAGTGAACACAGCTCATATATGGATATGGCCAGCACGTTGCATGTTAAACAGTGGCCATAATTTCCCCCTGTAAGTGGACGGTTCTTTCTCAGCAGACTCTGTAGGTGTGGTAGATCTTTAAAACCAGATTTCCTGACTTGTACATATGTCTGTGTGGGGGTGTGCCCAAGCATGCTCATCAAGTCCAGAGGAGGGTCCCGAGTGTTCCCATCTATCACTTCCCACACAGGACTTAGAGACGGGTCTCTCCCTGATCCTGGGGATCGTGTTCTTTGCCCCAAAGATTCTCCTGCCTCTGCCTACCTTGTTGCTAGTCACAGGCATACATAGGATATCTGGCTTGTTATGTGAGTACTGTGATCTGAACTACCCTCATACTCTTAACTGCTGAGCCATCTCTACCCTACCACATACCCCCTTTAAACAAGATTCTTTGCATGAGTGTGTCCACAAGTGTGTCATGGCATGTGTGTGAAGATCAGAGGACAGCTTCTGGACTTATGTTTTCTCTTCTCCTCTTGTTTTGGGGGCAAGGTCTCCTGTTCTGCTGGTGGGCCATGTATGTGACCATCTGCCCACTTCTGTCACTGCCTCCCATTTCCTCACAGAGGTGCTCTCCTGAGCCTCCACTGTATCTGGCTCTTTGTTGTTTGTTTTGAGACAGGATTTCTCTACATACCCCTGGCTATCCTGGAACTTACTATGTAGACCAGGCTGTCCTTGAACTTAGCTCTGCCTACCTTTGCCTCCCAGGTGCTGGAATTAAAGGCATGTGCTACCATGCCTGGCTGTATCTAGATTCTCACGCAAGTTCTCGGGATGAACAGAGGCCTGCAGGATTGTGTGACATATGCTTTTACCTGCAGAGCCATTTCTCTGCCCACCACCAAATGGATTATGAGATTGAGCTAGTCCTCCGTTTTTCTTTATTACAGCATTTTAGGTTTCCATAGGAAAGTGATGACACATTGTCCAGACACCAAGTTTTAGGAATGACAGAATGAAAAAGAAAACAGAAAGGAAAGAGACCACAAATCCTGGGTGCCTCTGTCACAGGCTGCTTTCCCACTGGTACTGATTATCTCAAGAGGAGACCTTAAAGCCATTCATTAAATGTTCTGTGAGTCCCTAGGTTAGATTCCCACCACCACGAAAAATAAGATAAACAAAGTAAAAATAATGTGAAAACTAGAGTAATTGACTCACCTATGAGACTTCCTTTAGCAACATGGAATTCATTCTTCCCTGAGGAGATCCACACACCACTCTTGTTAACCCCTAGTAGGCTGGGCTGGCACTGAAGCTGCTGAGACCAAAACGCCATGCGCAGTTTATCTGCGACCTTTTCCACAGGGGCTTGGGCTGCTGTGGCTACTGAGTGTGTGGCATGCATGATGGTCTGGAACAAGCTGCACTGGTCAAACACCACATAGTCCGTGATGCTCACCTGCAGGAAGGGGACCAGCTGATCCTTGCTGCTGGCACAGGCCCTGAAACCCACCTGCCTCCCAAAGGAAACACCCACATACAAGTACCCAGCAGCAAGACCACCAAGTTCCTGAGACCATACACTCACAGTCACAGGACTGGGCGGGCTCCCAGGGAAGGAAGAATGCTCTCACCTTATTTTACTTTTATATCACATGGCTCTGCTTTGAGTATGTATTATTTTTATGATTAAATAGCACCTACCTCACATAAGAAACCTTTTATTCTAGTCAGAATAATAAAAAATAATTTTAGTTTTAAATACAGGTGTTTCCAATGACAATAATGTTTAATACTTAGAATCATAATATGAGCATTAAAAAAAGTCTATCAAGTGTGTGAAGCAATTACTTAAGCTATATGCATGACTATTATAACGTATATCAGATATCAGCCTAAGCAAGAAGACCCCAAGATTCTAGAAGCCATCTGATGTACAACTCACCTCGACAACATCCCTGAAAAGCATCTATACAGACACCACTAGAGACACTTTGGGATAACTATCTCCTAGAGGGAACCTTCTCAATTGTTGAGCAGCCAATTATGACAGAGCTTTTTTTATTTTTATTTTTTTTAGTTTTTTCGAGACAGGGTTTCTCTGTGCAGTCCTGGCTGTCCTGGAACTCACTTTGTAGACCAGGCTGGCCTTGAACTCAGATATCCGCCTGCCTCTGCCTCCCAAGTGCTGGGATTAAAGGCGTGCGCCACCACGCCCGGCTGACAGAGCTCTTTTTAAAAATATTTATCAATATTTATATTTTTTGTGTGAGTGTTTTGCCTGGATGTCTGTATGTACAACAGGTAGGTGCTTACAGAGGCCAGAAGAGGGTATCAGAACACTTGGAACTGGAGTTACAGAATTTTGTGAGCTGCCAGTTGGGAATTGAACCAGGGGTCCTTTGCAAGAGCAGTCGGTGCTCTTAAACCTCTGAGCCATCTCTCCAGCCCTGTGACAAAACAAAGCAGGTGGAAGCCTGGCTCAGCAGAACTCTCTGCAGTATTTTACAGTTACACTCCACTTATTTCTATTCATTTATGTATTATGTATGTGTGTAGGCATGCAAAATCCAGCACACATGTAGAGGGACAACTTTGGGGAGTCACTTCTCTACCATGCTAGTCCTAGGGTTCAAACTCAGGTCATCAGGCTTAGCAGGCACTCTAACATGCTGAGTGAGCAACCTCGCCATCCTCTCTAGTATTTTTGCCCATTAGATTTATTACAAATTGGCACATCACCCTATTCCTAGGATCCATTCCCAGGTCACACAGTGAAATAATAAGTGAAAGTATTACAGGGAACTTAAATGTATAAAAACAAAACACGAAAGAAATCAAGTTAGTATATCAGACATACATGCTGCCCCTTTGTCTGTAAAGGAGCACAGCCTCACTACAGAGCCTCGGCCACAGTCAGCATCTGAGCTCTGTGTTCAGCCTGAGCTCCCTGGGTGCTGAAAAATGAGCTTCACTCAGAGACTCAAGTGCATCCACTGTGCACCTCAGGATCAGTGCTGCTCACTGGAGACCTGGCAGTCACTATGCCAAAGCCCAAAGCCACATACTAAGTCTGTGATACCCAAGAGTGACAGACATGTAAGCAGGTCTCCAACTGAAATAGAAAGGAAAGACCTAGCAACCAAACATAATTGCTTCTAGAGCCACAAAGAATGCACAGAATGAAGCTGGAGAGATGTCTCAGTCGTTAAGAGCACTGGCTGTTCTTCCAGAGGACCAGGGCTCAATTCTCAGCACCCATATGACAGCTCACACCTGTCTGTAACTCCAGTTCCAAGACTTCTGACAGCCTCATCAATACACATGCAGGCAAAACATCAATAAACACCGGGCGTGGTAGCTCACGCCTTTAATCCCAGCACTCAGGAGGCAGAGGCAGGCGGATTTCTGAGTTCGAGGCCAGTCTGGTCTACATAGTGAGTTCCAGGACAGCTAGGGCCATACAGAGAAACCCTGTCTCAAAAAACAAACAAACAAACAAACAAACAAACAAACAAATCAATAAACATTAAAAAGAAGAAGAAAAAGCACTCTGCTTCTGTACCTGTCTGTTAAAGTTGTGTGCATTATGAAAAAATGACAGTTTTCTTTGTGTGGACTTAACGACTGAGGGATGCAGCACCCAGCACCTCAACAGGCAAAATCAACAAAACAAGGGCTCAGTGGATAAAGTGCTGAGCACACAGTGCGAGAGCTGGAGTCTGGATCCCCAGCAGCCACAGCAGTATTGGAAGGCAGAGTGGCTTGTTTGTAAACTCAGTGCTTGAAAAGCAAAGACTGGATCCCTGGTTCAAGCTGGCTAGCTGAGACTAGCCAGGTCTGTGAGCTTCAGGTTCAGCCAGAGACCCTACCTCAGTAGATAAAGTGGAAAGCAATCAAGTAGGACTCCCAACATCAACTCTGGCTGCTACATGAATAGACACATATACACCCATGACCTCACATACACACATACACATGCATGCTCATTATACACATACAAAAAGTTCCACCAGAATTTAGCACATACAGATATGTATATATGCTTATGTGCTGTTTACATGTGCATGTTCATATATGATAGTTATTTTTTAATCATATCAAATATTTGAATATAAAAATTTATATACATATGTGTGTGTTTACTATACATGTTCATTTTCATGAGAAAGACTAAGGAGAGCAGCACGCTCAAGACAAGCGTCACTAGGCAAACCTGAGGTGATGATAAAGCCTGAACCAAGGAGACACAGAGGTGAGGTATCACACTGCACATCTGTCACAACAACCTTGGGCACAATGTGTATATGGGACAGCTAAAAGCTCAGCTCTGAATGGTACCAAGACAGGAAAGTGGATGCTCCTTGCAAACTCCACCAAAGGTTGGGCTGGGGCCACCTCTGCTGCTCACAGTACTCTCTTCGCCAGCAGCATGTGGGGAAATGCTCAGTTCTTTGTTGAAATATCATTTACTTACAGGCCTTTCAAGCAAGTAGAGATAGATGAGTTTTAATTGCAGGTTGGGTTTCCAAACCTATTGTTTGGTCTCTTTTCTTAGCGTGTTTGTTCAGAATTAAACATCATTATTACCCAGGTCTTCAAATGGATGTCACTGGGTTTATTTAGCCTATAATGGTGAATTCCTAAATAACATTTAAATAAATAAATAAATAAATAAATAAATAAATTCCAGCCTGTATTAAAGTAAAGAAAGCTTTTAAAGTCATTCCTATGAGGGAAAGTTTTTGTGTATATTTTTAATATACCCAACCACAGGAAAGTCTCATCTACTAAATGATAAAAGTAAATACAACGAATTTAATCCAGACTCTTAAGGAAAAGAGAGAAGGCAGAAAGGGTGGGTCTGTAAGTCAGAGAAAGTTCCATCAGTTACCTGCCACCAGTGATCATCATCTCCTTGGGGCTTTTTGGGAACCACGCCAGTTCTGAACCAAAGCTTCCCATGAATGTCCAGGGCCCAGAGTGTGTGTTGATCTCCAAGAGTTATGCAGACAGGCTCCAGAGTTTGCCTTTCACTGGTAGTGAGAGAACACAGCATCAGTCCAACCTTGGAGGCATAGTATGTAAAGGCTGCCTCACCGAGTGTCTCTGAACAGGCTAAACAGGAGTGGATTACTGAGTGACAAGGAAGGAGCTGTGCCTAAGGTACATTGCTGGGCAATACTTACTGTCCAGACACACGCATAGAAGAAAGCTACCCATCCCAAGAGAGCAGCACTCAAGCCAAGAGTACCTGCACTTCTCCTTCCCCACCTTTCCCCATGCCAGGCTGTGGTGTAGAGCTATCTCTAGCAGACACCATCATCTCTGATGAGTCTGCGGTTCCTTTCTTCCTTTGGGGATACCTTTCTTCCTTTGGCAGCTCTGGGGCTCAGTTGAGGCTAGCCTTGGCATGCTGCCTGTTCAACCACTGAAGGCAATCGACAACTCCCCACTGCTCTGTACTTTCTGTCGTGCTTAGTATCCTCACACCAACTGGCACTCAACTGGTTGAGGCATGGTTCCCCACTGAGTTGAAGGGGTTGAGTTTTGGCTGTCTTATACACCTAGGCCCCAGAGTGTCCTGGTTCTCAGCAGGAAGATTTACTGGCTAGCTGAACCTGAACTAACATCATTCTGATCTGTATATGAGCAAATCTTTTTTTTTTTTTTTTTTTTTTTTCTCAAGATGGTTGTATATCCCTGGCTATTCTGGAACTTGCTCTGTAGAACAAGCTGTCCTCAAACTCAGAAATTAGTCTGCCTCTGCTTCCCAAGTGCTGAGACTAAAGATGTGTGACACCTCCACCTATCCAAAATCTTATATATTAAAGTAAGATATAGTCTAGAACAAATTTCAACTGACTAGGATAAAAATACCAAGAAGCATTTGTATTTAACTATCACAGACTTGCAACAGAAACATATGACAACAGGTAGCTGTGCATGGAGAACATGTGACCTAGTGACTCTCTGATGTTCTCAGACATTTTTTTAATGGACTTTCTTTCTAAAAAAGATTTAATTTCACACACACACACACACACACACACACACACACACACACACACACACACTGTTTTGCCTGGATTGCCAGAAGAGGGCACCAGATCTCATTACAGATGGTTGTGAACCACCATGTGGTTGCTGGGAATTGAACTCAGGACCTTTGGAAGAGCGGCTGGTGCTCTTAACCTCTGAAGCACTCGTTGCTCTATCCCTACACACTTTTTTGGAGACATGTATCCAAGGATAACTGAGGATAACTCTGAACTGAGGCAATTACGGGTTGCCTCCATCATCTAAGTGATGAAACTACAGGCACGTGTCACTCAGCTGAGTTTGTGTACGACTGAGGATGGAACTCAGGGCCTTGTGTGTGCTAGGCAAATACTCTGCCAGCCAAGCTCTATACCTAAACCCCAACACCAATGGTAATGTGACCCATTGGCAGTCTGCCAGCAGAGGAGCCCAGAACATTCCCAAGACCAGTCTGTTGAGGCCAACTCTGACAAAAAGCAAAAACTCTCCCACCATGAAACCTGTAAGTGTTGGTTTTGCCAGGAGAGGCTCACCTAGGTGGCTGGTCAGGAATAAAGGTCACAGTGCTGGGCCCATACCTGACAATGTCACACTTCCACTGCTCCCCCTCAGGACAGAAGCTGCTCACACCCTCCCGGTACAGGAGGGCCCTCTGCTCTGTCAGTGCCCACACCACACTGTTCCGGGCTGAGATCTGAGACAGTGGGTATGGACAGTCCACCTTCACGGCTCGGGCGCAGGGCCGATCCACACTGAGACCTGTAGTGAGAGGGGAAGAGCCCTGCAGACTCAGTTGAAGCCTGTCACACTCTATTTTGATCTGTGGCTTTCTTTTTTTGGTACTTTTGCTATCTGTGGTCTTTCATAATAGATACCTTTTCAGGTAAAACTGCTGAGGTAAAACTCCAGACTTACATTACTGCAAGGCGTGTACAGTCAGAGCTCCAGGGAGCTTCCCTCAGCTCTGTGGCCTGTCAGTAATGTGCATCATGTGATGTCTAAATGACATCAAAGGCAACTACTGAGGGAGCAGGCTGGACAGATAATATATAAACCCCATGTTCTATTGCTTTGGCCAGCAAGTATGTCCTAGTAGTATAATCACAGGGTACCAGCAGCGTTTGCAACTACGGGGACTTGCCCACAGGACTTCTGCAAATCGGTGCCAACCACAGATTCCAATTCAGTAGGACAGGAAGAGTCAGGGTGATATGGACACTGCTCTGACACCATGGTTGGAGGTCACCTGCTCCTTCCTTACATTTAGGTCCAAAGTATCTCCTTTCCTACCATAACCAAAGTCAAATGCCCTGGAAGCTAGATATGCATGTGTGTATCAGAGCATCCGATATGCATGTGTGTATCAGAGCATCCGATTTCCACTGAAATACACGAGAATTAACTAAGCTGAAGGCTAGAGCCCCACACATGTCCATGAAGTTGGCAGTGCTGATGACCAGGTGATGACATCCACACCTGAGATAGAGCCAGGTGGAGAACCATTGCTGGCTGATAACTCACTCCAAAGATGAAGCCATGTTCTCAGAATCAGTATTAAATGACTAGATCAATCTTCATGTAAATCCATATGGCCCCTTGACAGCACAGACAGAGCCCCTGCTCCCAAGGCTATTTCCCCCTGACAGCACACAGTTCCCCCTGCTGACAGCACACAGACACTGACTCATTATAGTGTATTTTTAATAAACGAGTCCCACTGTGCCAGGTCTAGCAGCTAAAGGCTTCCCTAAGGGCAGTTTCCTAGGACAAGTCAATTGCTATTTACAGCAAGTTACTTCTTGCTGTTTCCCCCCAATCTACATGTAACTACGCGTCCAGGTGCTGGGCTGTGACTTAGCTGAGAAAAGAGGGAGATGTCTGTCAAGTCATGGCTACTCCTGCTTTCCTCTTCGGCCTGGATACTCCAGGGCATGCACAGGGTATGGGCAGCAGCAGGAACAACAGGCTCTGCCCCATGAGGCATCTTACCCTGCACTCAGTCATCTATTTATTCCTGCCCAGACCAGTCCGTGTCAGGGGCAACTGCTCTTCCATGGGAAACAGTGCTTCTAGAAATGTTCTCACTTAACTTGGTTTTCAGTCTCTGCATCCTGTGACTGCTCTCAGAATATGACTAGCTGCAGATTCAGCAAGTGACAAGGACAATGTACATGGCCTTTGACTACCTGTCTGAAGGTACAAATCTCCGTTGGTCCTGATGATCCAGGCTGTGTCATCACTCAGGGCCACAAACACAGCCTGGGGCAGAGCCTCGTACCAGTGCCGCTTCCCCTTGATGGTGACTTTGCCACAGGCAAAAGCACGGTTAGATTTCTGTTCAATCTTCCAGAGAAGAGCCCCTAGGAGAAAAAAACTCTACTCACTGCTCAACAAACAGGAGATAGCCCTACACAAACACTCATTCTCAGCCCTGAGAGGGGTAGGGGTAGCTTTTTAAAATACATCTTGTTGCTTCCACCTCAGGAAGAGCCCACCACGCCAGAGTTTAAACCCACCAGCTCTATGTTGTCAATATATGAATGTATCCAAGTCTTGCTTTTCTCAACTGAAAGGTGGGTCATTTCCACCTTCTAGAACTGATCTAAAGGCTAGATGTAAGAGGGGATCCACCACACAGCATGGGGGTGGGCACGAGGCAGTCACTCACTCATGCCGGGAGAGAGAACTGACATTTCATTAGCTTCGTGTCTACTGACACATGAGGCACAATTAGTGCCCAAAACTAACTTTGGGGACCTCAGAAGGGCCTTTCCTGGATCACTCATGTGTATATAAATCAGTTCGGCAGGATAGAGGAAGTGAGGGAGGTGGGTGGCAGGCCAGAGGCACTGTGAGCGGAGGCTAAGGCATTAGGCCAGGTGAGGATACCAAAGAATGAATGCACCAAGCTACCAAGGCCTCGGAGAAGTCATGCACACAGCTTCTCTCCTAGCCCTGCCCTGCAACACCACAGGGCCTGAGGCATCCAAAGACGCGTGGGTCTCAGCTGAGAAAGATGATCTCACAGAGACAGACAGACAGACAGCTCCAACCACAGCAGCCAAGGAATGGTTGGAAAAATAAAAATTAATTAATACAATCAGCAGAGAACCAACACTTCTAAATGGCTAGGAGGATGAGCTTAAAAGTATGTGACAGAAAAAGGGAAAAAATGAAGATATACAATTACACAACACCAGCTAATGGAGTGGGCTATTATCTTACCCAGTCTCCAGGGGAAAATAAGTGTCAAGCAGACTGAAAGAAAGTGAGCAAACAACTAATAAACTAATACTTTAACAAGAATGCCCTTTCTTCTGTATCTCCTCCACTATGCCCATTGCTTCAAAAGAGATAAATATGTATCTAGCATTAGGAAAATGCAAATGAAGCATAGTGGGGCTATGCCTATAACCCCAGCTTTTGGGAGGCTGAGGCAGGAGGACCCAGTCTGAGGCCAGCCAGAATTCCACAGTGAATTCAAGGTCAGCTTGTGCTATACAGCCATGTCTAAAACCAAAACAAACAGAAATAAAGAAAACCACAGGTAAACGAGTCTCTATAGATAAGGGAGTTGTGTCAGTCTAGCAGACTGTATTCAAAATAAGTCTCCTGGGTTCACTAAAATGAGAAACAATGCACAAAAGAGTGAGGCCTTTGCTACTGCAGTCAGGGAACTGATTTCTGGAGCCCATCCAGCACACATCCACGGGCCTGTCCTCACTATTTCAGTTGCTTTATAGCAACACTGACAAACCAAAATATGTTATTTTATGAGGATTTAGTGTTCCAACATGAGGAGAAAATAAAAAAAACCCTCAAAACTCAAATTATTTGTATAGCTTACAAAAATATGTTCTTTGTGTTATTTCTGCAATTAATAAAATAAAAAACCAAAAAGATCAAGCAAGTATGCTGAACACCCATCACCCTAACCAGTGTCAAAGGAAGCATTCATGATCTTTAACAGTACCCAGCTAAGCTGGCAGGAAGGTCAATCTGTTGACACTGCTCTTGCCAGAGGAGAGCTGCCCTGGGAGCTGGGAGCTGGGAGCTGTGTTGGGGGTTGGGAAGTGGGAGCTAGGAGGCGAACCTGAGGGAGAGACTGCCATCTGCTGGACAGCATCTTCAAACCTCTGCCAGCGCAGCCCTGCACCAGGCAGGGGACTGCAGAACAGGCCACCTTTGTAGTCCAGGCACCAGAGGAACTTTTCCGAGACCGCCAAGCTGAGGATGCCATAGCCAGGAGCCGAGTAGCCCATCCAGCTCTCTGCAAACTAACAAGGACAGAGGCCAGTGAGTTCTGTGCAGGGGATACTGCTGCCTTCATCACACCGTTACCAACAAGGCAAGTAGGCAGGATACTGACGTC
>CACVCL010034598.1:0-30162 GCA_902729485.2 Mus minutoides
CAACTTCCACCTCAGTACCACGTATAAGAGGCTGCTCAGCAGGACACTGAGGGCTTGGGACTCCCCTAGACAAACTGGGAGGGGAGCTGGGATGTGAGGCCACCACCTACCCTGTGCCTGTCCCTGTCCCTGTGCCTGTCCCTGTCCCTGCCTCTGCCCCTGCCATTGCTGCTGTAACAGGCGGTTCCACATCCAGTGATGTATGAGTCGAGCACTCAGGGAAGGGCTTGGTGGCAATGCTAGGTCTGTTCAGTGGGGTACTTGTGCCCCCAGATAGGCACCAACGGGGCCCTTGGACTCCACCCCCCAGTTCCCAGGCATACAGCCTGCACACGCACAGCAGGATGGCACAGAAGTCACTTCCACAACATGCTGCAGGGTGACTTTAGCTGCTTTAGCCAGCGCCGTGGCCTGGTAAGCCCCAGGCTGGCCTGGGTTCGAGGGTGCCAAGGTAGCAACAGGAAGTGAGGTTGTTGCTGTACTCCGTAAGCTGCTCTTTCTGGGAGTTCTGATGCTGTTCGTGGTGTCCATCTGTCTGCTAGAAGGGGTGAGTCGGGGTAGAGTTAAGTCTTCTACTTCTTCTTGTGTCTCTTCAGTGGCCCCTGGGGTAGGTTAGAGTATCCACATGCCCACGCATGGATGTGCTGAAGCCTAGTCTTGAAGTCCCTGGAGGGGGTACATGGAGTGGCTCCCAAATAAGACTTCACCATTTGGGACCTGTCTCCCCAAAGGTCCCACCCCACCTAACTGCATCTACCAAGAAAGATTCCTTCTAAATTCCTAACATGCTCTCAGAGATCACTATGCTTCCTGCCCTACTGTGGGCCAACCCCAGATGCAACGGTCTATGTTAATGATGTTCCCTCACATGGCCTTAGACCCCAAGCCTCTGAAAGCAGCCGTTCCCTTCCTAGAACATCAGAGACTGAGTCTCCAGCCACCTGGAGGTGGATGCAGTAAAGCCATACACTCCCAAAGTAGCAAAAACATCCCAGAAATGAAACCCCACAACATCCTTGCCCACGAAAACCATCAAGATCTCCTTGGGAAGAGCAGGTGCAGTCTTGGGTCGGAAGAATATTAGAGAGATGATCTGCCTTAATTACACAGGATTCATACAAAGAATTCAGAGATGGCTTCGAGCTAGAGCAATTTATATGATATATAAGATCAGCCAGTTAGCCAGCATGCTGTTAATAAATGACAAAGGGCACTTAACCAAGCCCTGGTGCCAATTTCTGGTTTTAAAGGAACAGCTAAAAATAGGCCTGGAAAGGTACTTTGCTATCAGAGTGAACGATCTGCCTCGGCGTGGCAGCCAGGACTGTTCTAAATGATGGCATAAAAAAAATCATTCCCGTTCAAAACCTTCCATTAAAGCAAAGATAGCACCTTTCTGTTTGCACTGTGACAGTAGACATAGCAATAAGACAGGAAAGCGAATCGAGCAGCCATCTCCAGGAAAAAAAATTGTAATTATTGGCCGACAGTGTGATTTGAGACCCAAGAGAAGGAACTGAAAAATAATTTAATATACGAATTTAATATGAAGGTACAGAGCCAGAGAGAAAACACGTAACAGAGATCAATAACTTTCATTTGCGCTAAAGAACAAGTGGTCGGAACAAGTAATGAAATAATTGGTCCCTGCTTGAGATGGGTACAATAAAAACAGCAGCGCAGAAGCCCTGAGGAATTTCTAGAAAATTTGACAAGAAAAATTTAGGATCATTATAAAGAACTCGATAATGTCTTCCCAAGGGACAGGGGAGGAAAAATAACAAGGCAGAGAGGCTTGCGGGAATATTCCCTAGGAGTTACTCCAGAATTAATTTCCAGTTTGAGCACAGTCTCTCTGCACTAGGTGGCCAGTTTTGAAAAGCAAGAGAGAATCATGCTTAAGATGCATCTGGAAGTGCCCAGGAGGCTGAGGCAGGAGGATTGAGAGTTTCGGGCCAGACTGTGGTACATAGGGATAGTTGTCTCAAACAACTGTTCCCTCCCCCAAAATGAAATTCAAAGAAGATAGAAGTGGGGGTAGAAATGTGGCCCGGTTGGTAGGAGTGTTTGCCTGGGGGCACAAAGCCCTGGATTTCCTCCTCGAGTGTGTTTGTGTGGTAGTGCATGTCTGCAGTCCCCACATGTGGGAGACGGAGGCAGGAGGATCATATGTTGAAGGTTATCCTGTAGTAAGCTTGAGGCCAACCTGGGCAACAAAAAATCTTGTCCAACACTTAAAAAAAATAGGCAGAGTATATAAACAATTTAGTTATAATACACTTGCCTTCCTGGTAGACATGACGCTAAATATCTGAAGGACAATGGCGGCCAGTCCTAGAGTAGGTTCAGTTTGGTGAAAGAAGAGTGGGGCAGGGAGTGTCTTGGGAGGCTATGCCAAGGGACCACCTTCTGTCCTACCAGGCTGCCATGAATGCTGGTACAATTTTTATCATTTATGTGTGTGTGTGTGTGTGTGTGTGTGTGTGTGTGTGTGTGTGTGTGTCCTTGGACACAAGCATAGAGGCCGGAGGCCAACCTTAAGTATCGCTCCTCCAATGCCATCCACCTTGTTTTTGAGACAGGATCTCTCCCTCTCTAGGTGTTTAGCAATTAGGCAAGGTTGACTGCCCAGCCAGCCCCAGGGATCCCCTTGGATTTACCATCTCAGCTCTGGGGTCATAAGCAAGCGCTACCAAGCCTCACTTTTTATGTTGGTTCTGGAGGTGGAACTCGGGCCTCTTCCTTGCACAGTAAGCACTATACTGACTAAAGCCATCTTCCCAACCCTACTGGGATCATCTGTGATGATATGGAAAGTCCTGAGAAAAGGATGGAAGCCGAACAAGGCTGTAGAGGAAGGAAGGAGGGAAGGAGAGAGAAGGGGAGGGAGGGAGGGAGGGAGGGAGGGAGGGCAGGATTGGAGATTCAGAAATCAACCTAAAGGAATAGATTAATCAATACATCTTGTCAGGGCCATTTGCTGCTACTTAGGAGGAGGAGGGAGTCAATCCTGATCCTTTTTCCACACAGAGGAAAACATTCCACGTGCAGTGAACATTGATATGATATCCGTGAACACTGATATGAAACCAGGCAAGTGTGAAGCGGTGTCCTCTAGGAGGGCAAGTCATTGTCCCTGCTCTGCCAAGCTGTGGGAGCCAGGGCTGGCTCTGCTGACAGTGAACTCACAATCCTCCTGCTTCAGGCTCCTGGGATGACAGCTTGAACCCCCACACTCCCTGGTGCTGCTGGGGTGGAAGTGGTGTGGCCTCTGTGATATGCCTGGTAGCTATGGGAGCTCCGGAGGGGACAAGGTGTTCTGGTGGTGGCTGTAGTCGTAGACTCCCTCCCTCAGAAGCAGGGTGAGCCCCAGGCAGAAGGAGAGCTTTCCATTCACCTCCTTAGAACTCTCAGTGTGGCGACCGCTCTCAGGACAGAGTGTGGGCAGCCGTGGGTATGAGGGGAATGGTGTAGGAAGTGGGCTGTGGACTCTGTGAAGAGGTCATGGGCCCATATCTGGTGGAGGTATGTTTCACAGAGGGTCAGCTGGAGGCTCAGATACACACCATTTCCTGCCACACACACACACACACACACACACACACACACACACACACACGTCTCAGTTCTGATACCCTCAGGATGGATTTTGTGTGTTTTCCTTAATTTCCCTAATTAATGTAATATTGGGGACTAATTGCTCATTAATTAACTGTGTGTGTGGGTGGCTGTTTGCAGAGCCCACATCTAGTGCCCTCCCCAGTCCCCCCACATCCTTTTTTTTTTTGGTTTTCGAGACAGGGTTTCTCTGCATAGCCTTGGCTGTCCTGTAGACCAGGCTGGCCTCGAACTCAGAAATCTGCCTGCCTCTGCCTCCCTAGTGCTGGGATTAAAGGCGTGCGCCACCAAGCCCGGCCTCAGATCTTTTTTTTTTTTTTTAAATAAAAAATATTGTATTTACTTAGAAGCATTCAGAATGTCAACAAAACAGTCACTTTTTTTTTCAGTTACAGAGTGGGATTCAGTTAACAGAGCAACAATTATCTTCGTATAAGCTACATCCCTATATATATATAAAGACAAAAGATTTGTTTAAAAACAAATCTTACACAGCCTTACATTTCAATTTTTTTCTTTAAAAGGAGTGAGTTGTGTACAGGGGGGTTAAATGCTTTATAGACAAGAAAAAAACTATGCTAGAACTAACTTATTCATCATCTTCTTCATCGTCGTCTTCCTCCTCTTCCTCTTCCTCCTCCTCATATTCCTCTTGCTTCTTACCTTGCTCTTTTCAGCCTTGACCACCCCCTTTTTCACTGCATCAGGTTTTCCTTTAGCTCTGTAGGCAGCAATATCCTTCCCGTACTTCTCCTTCAGCTTGGCAGCCTTCTTCTCACAGGGCTGCTTGTCATCCGCTGCAGTGTTGTTCCACATCTCTCCTAGTTTCTTTGCAAAGTTCACCAATGGATAAGCCAGGATGCTCGCCTTTGATTTTGGGGAGGAACCCAGAACAGAACAAAAAGAAGGCTGAAGAAGGCCTCTTGGGTGCATTTGGGGTCCTTGAACTTCTATTTGATCTCCCCTTTGCGGGGAATGTAGGTTTTCATTTCTCTTTCATAACGAGCCTTGTCAGCCTTTACCATATCTTCAAATTTCCCCTTGTCTTTAACAGACATGGTCTCCAGATCTTTAGTGCATGAAAAATTGCCAAGGGGCCAAGGGCCCAAGGGTCAGCGTGACCCGGTGAGTAGCTTGTGGATGGTCACTGTGTCTGTACCCAGGCCTGGGTGGTTAGACTACGGTGAGATCTGGCCCACGTTGTCTTCGGGTACCAGCCAGCCTCCTACAGTATAATTCCTGGCCCTTCTACCAGGCCAATAGCAAGCCCCCAAACAGGATCAGAGTTCTTGAGGTCAGGAGAATCAGAAAGGGGCTACCTGGAACTCAGGGGCTCTCAGAGGTCAGCACAACTCTAGTAGAGAACAGCAGATCTCAAACCAGCCTTCTCTCAAAACAACTGGAAAGATTCAGGTCAGACTAAAGATAGAACCTCCTGGCTGCCAGAGTTATGGAGGGTGTGATGGGACACCCAGACCCATGGTTGCTTTTAAATGAGGCTCTCTGTCTGATGATGGGGACCGTGGCAGAGTTCCTGGAGAGGGTCACACACTGTCTGTCATCTTCAGGGACCAGCCTGGCAACCTCCTCCAAAGACGCCTGCCAGCGCTTGAACAGGGAGCCTTTGCGGACTGATTTCTCCCTCCAATGGTGCAATACATCATCTTTTTTAATTTAAAAAGATGCCCGGTGGAAGCTTCAGAGACCATTAAGTGTTTGGGTCCCTAATTAACTTCAGAGCAGCCTGGAGCAGCAAAGGGAGGGAGGGAGGGAGGGCCACAGGGAGTGATCAGGGCCCCGGCTCTAGTTGGGAAGGAAACCGCAGACCAGGCTCTGCTCCTACATCTCCAGGCTGGGGCCTCTCAGGGGGATGTTGGCTGCCTTATGCATCTGGCTCCAGCTCCACAGTCCCCGGTGGAAGTTTGGAGTGAGTCAGGAGACTACTTATCTGCAAATTGCCTGCCGAAGTCTTTTGCTGGTCACTGGTTCCTGGCTGGCTTTCCCTCTCTGAGTTTCTCCCTCTCCCTCCCCCTTCCTCCCTCCCCTCCATCCCCACCCTCTCTCTGTCTGGATGGCTTTGGCATCCAGTAGATGCTCAATAAACGTAGATGGGGCGGGGAGCTGTCCCGGCTGTGTGTTGGCGGAGTGTTCCTGCTCTGAGTAGATGGGTCAAGACCCGAGGTTCTCCCACAAGGTCATCTGATATTAGACAGTCTCCCGGGCATCTTGACCCTCCTCGGTTACCTCTGAGCTCTCATAGGGAGGAGCATAGCATGGACAAGTGTATTGTCAAGCTTCCAGTCCCTGGGCGGTCGGAGGACAAGGTCAGGGCCAGCCGAGGTCCAGGGTGTGCCCCATCTGACCCTGTGACCAAGTCCCAAGGATCCAGACTGTTGATTCAGCCATTTTCAACTCCTGGCCAGGCTAAGCTTGAACTGGTGGCAGGGGAAGGAGGAGGGGAAGGGGAAGGGGAGGGGATGCTGGGTGTATAGGCAAGGTCCAGGCAGCCTTTGTGGGCTGGAGTGGTCCCTGGGCCTTTTCTATCTCTCTACCCACACTGCTGTACAAGGTCTCTCTCCACTGTGTCCTTAGATTAAGGAGGGTCTAGAAAACTGTCCAGAAAGAACAGAGAAAACGCCCTGTACAAACGCTCTAGAAACCTTAAACATGGCGCATGCTTCCTTACCATCACCCCAGGAGGGAGGGCCAAGCTCACCTCCACTTGACGGAGTGGGAAGCTGAATGAAGCTCAGAGAGAGTCACTAAGTTTCCCAAGGTCACCCAGTCAGAGCTTAGCCAAACCAACCTTAGCACATCAACCGGAGCTGAGGAGCTAGGGAGCAGGCTGGCCCCTGTCTGCTCTTGGCCAGGCTGGGTCCGTGCAGCCTCAGCCTCCTGAGCCTGCCCATCATAGCCCGCGGGCTCTGCTGCAAAGTGTCGCCGGACAGTTCTGGCTGGAGCCCTGCTGCAGAGGCGGGCGGGTGCTAGCAGTAAACATGATCTATTGGCAAAACATTGGGACAGTGAAAAGTTATCGATCGATAGCTTTCCACCCATCTCTATGCGTCCCTGCCCTGGCCCTTGGCCCGTGCTGCCCCTGGGGGTGCAGGATGGGGAAGCAAGTCCACTCCACTGGCTTGTATCCAGCTCTGCCCTGACCGCACTTCTGGCTCCATGATTGAAGATGGGGCCCATATTTTTAGACACACCTGATCAGTCCTATTCGTCTACCATGATTATACAAATCAGACCATAAGAAGTTTAAAAGCCTGGAACACCACACTGAAATTCATCACCAGTGAAGGGCTGTGGGGTTGGGACAACATTACAAACACAGTTCAGTCTGTCATCCTCACCGTGCCCTGGGTTAAAGAGGTCCTGTGTGTGTGTGTGTGTGTGTGTGTGTGCATGTGTGTGTGTGTGCATGTGTGTGTGTCTGTGTGTGTGCATGCATGTGTATGTGCATGTGTCTGTGTGTGTACGAATGTGTGTGTCTGTGTGCATGTGTGTGCCTGGGTGTGTACATGTGTGTGTGCATATGTCTGTATGTGTGCATGTCTGTGTACATGTGTGTGTGCATGTGTGTGTGTGTGTGTGTGTGTGTGTGTGTGTGTGCGCGCGCATGTGTTCAAGAGACACTAGGCTTGGGCCCTCTCACTGTATAAAGAACCCTGCAGACACCCAAAGAGACTCAGATGGGAAAATAGGCTTGGGTTTGGAAATGAGAGGCTTGGCTTGACTCCTCACTCTTAGTTTCTCTGGCCCCGACTACGCCTTGGTTCTAAGAGGAGAGAAATGGTGAGGAGCAGAAAGGAGAAGAACTGGACAGGAACTAAATCCACACATCCCACCTCTTGTCACCCCGGTCCTCCCCCAAGTCTGCCCTAGAAGCCACCCATTGTAGCCCGGGGTGCTACCTGGCACTGCCTACTCTGCCCTCCAAACACCCCACACACACCCCCACACAGAGTGAGGGCTCTGATCACATGACCTTGTACTCTCAACCCCTCCCCTGTCTGGGGTGCGCATCCTCCTTCCTGCCTGTCGGACTCAGCTGCTAAGGCCTTCCATTGAATGCCCTGCCCAGCAGCCATGGTCCAGATGCATCTCTCCTGCTCTCTTCTCTCCTGCCGAGCTGTGTTCATGGTTCTCAGAGGGTCCTCTGCTGTGCTTACACTCTATGCTCAGCATCCCCCTGCTGTGGAGAGAACCAGGCACAGAGCAAGCTATGGCAGGACGTTGGTTTGCTTGCTGCCCAGGCCTGTCAGTCTGTGAGTCAGGTGTCTAATGAGAGTCCATTAGAAAACTCTCTTTATCCTCTGATCGCTCCTAGGGTATCTTTGGATGATGCTCCTTTGGCCTGTGATAGATCCACTCTCCCTCCCTCCTTCCCTCCCTCCCTCTTTCCCTTGTTCCTTTGTTCCTTCCTTCTGTATGTGTACATATGAATGCAGATGTGTATGTGTGCATGCATGCACATGCATGTGTACTGCACACAGAGGTCAACCTCTCTTTTTTTTTTTCTTTGAGGCAGGGTCTCACTAGCCCAGACCTCATGGATTCAGCTGAGCTCTCTAGCTACCAAGCCACAGGGATGCTCCTGTCTCTGCCTCCCCAGCACCTTGGTCACACACCTAGCTTTTTACATTACAGGGCTCTGGATCCAGCTCTGCATGTTCATATGGAAAGTGCTCTAGCAACTGAGCCATCTCCCCCTGTGACATTTCTTTAAATGTCTAATCCACCCTCTTGGGGACCTCTGCCATCTCCATCCAGGCCAGGTGGTTGGGCCCTCGCTGTGATGCGAGGCTTCCGACCTCTGACAGCTCACTGGTCAGAGCCGTCATCAGCTGGTCCTATTGAGCTGAGCCAGCGCCCAGGTTTGGCTCCTGCACCCTGTAAACAGAGTCTGCCTCCTACAGTAGGCTTTGGAGTGTCCCACTGGCCCCCACAGCTGCACACCTCACCTGAAATCTAGGAAATGTCAGGGATGTGGAGACCAGTCGGGGTTCAGTCAAGTGGAAGGCATTAAGGGATAGCCTTGGACAATCCAGCTGAGGGGCATCCAAGGGTTTCCATGAGAACCCAGCTCTAAGGACATGGTGGGGGCACAGAGAGCATCAGATACCTGTGGCAAAGGCTGCCATGGAGTGAACAAGACAAAGGTCATGAATTAGTGCCCCAGAGGTCACCTGTAACAGTAACAGGAGACATCACTCTCTCAGATCCGGGATGAATGAAGCTGGAAAAGGATCAAGCTGAGAGACAGGCGGAGACCATGGGTCACCCTTCTGAGAAAGTTTGCTTGAAGAGAAGGAGGGGGTGGGTAGGGAGGAGGCACACAGGCTGAGTGTGCTAGTTGTTTCACTGGAAGATTCTAGAAGGATCGTATCCAATAGCCATTGGCTGCGCTTCTGACATTAAGGTACCCATACCCGGGCAGAGGAACCCTGACACGGAAGGAACATGGTCCGTTGCTGTCTAGTCCAGGTGATAGACTGAGCACAGTGCCTGGAAGTAGCTCCCTCATACAGGGTCTACACACTGCCCACCACCCTGGAGACTGGTTTGATGATTGAATTACTGAGTACAGAGTGAAAGGAGAGATGGGGATATAGAAGAGGATGACAAGGAGAGGCACAGACCTGGGGAATACATAAACTATGGAATGAGTGAGTGGATGGATGGATGGATGGAGGAGCTCGCATCCCAGCCATTCCCCACTGGGACACCATCCTGGGCCATCGACACTCACCATCTAGGGTACATGTTCTATTCCCCTGATAACTACTCCCTATGGTGGTCCCCTGGTCTCAGTACTCTGGGCTCCTCTTTCACCTAATTCTGTGTCCATGGCTCCAGGTGTCATGGGCCTGTCCTCTCAACCTACCCTTGACCTAGACAGGAAGGACCGACTCACTGTGACCCACAATGGGCCTTTCTTTCTGAATCTCAGTTTACCTGATCCTAAGCATGGAAGGAGACGTTTGCAGCCCGTGAGGCTGAGGTTGTGGGAGTCCCTGTAAGGCAGAGGCAATGTGAGAGGTGGGGTCATCTTTCCTTGCTTGAGGGGCTGCTGACCAAGGTAGAGGGGACAGTCACTGGCTCTTGCCCATCCTGAAGACCCCATCGCTGCTGACAAGCTTGGGTGTGGGATCACAGGTGACTATAGGAAAACTCAGATGGCCAGACCATGGCTGGCGGCAGGGTCCCTCATACTCTGCCGTCATACAGCAGACCACCATCTGGCAGGCTCGGTCCAATGGGAGGTGATGGGAAGAAGAGACTGTTCCCTATACTGAGTCATAGTGCAAACTGCTAGACTGCCGTGCATGGCGTGATTTGGTGACAAAGGAGTATGAAAGAGGCCAGAGGGGACAAAAGAGGACCTGGGGGTCCCCACTTAGCCTGCTCCACGTGTGTAGGTGAGCACAGGCATGCATGCCCCGGAGGACAGAGGATTGCAAATGTCCGAGTACACACCTGCAATTGTGTGCGTAGGAGGCTGCCACTCTGCAAGAGACACCGAGGCGCCTCTTTGGGGCCTGTAATCCTTCTTAACTCGACTTTCAGTTATTTTGAGCAAGAGATTACGGCTGATTAAGATCTCTTGCCAGGCGCCACCCCTCCCGGAGGCTGGGACAGAAAGGCTCTGCCCACCCGGGCCAGGGTGCTCAAGACCGACTCTACCAGCTCCGGCTTGAGTTTTCCTGTGCAGCTGAGGATCAGGCCACCCCCACTGTCCTATTTCCCCTTTCCAGCTCCGGTGTGCAAGGCTCAAGCAGACCCTAGGCAGCTGCGCCCCAAGGCAGTACTTGGGTTCCTCCGGATCTCCAATCTGTCCACTTCATCTTTCTCAGTCAGAAATGGATTCCCTTGGGATCCAGGTCCTGCTTATAGTGTTTGCAAAAAAGGGAATATATATATATTCCTTCATTTTTGTCGCCTCAGTGCTGCCTAGTTTCAGCTGTCAATATTAGTGAAATACACTCAGCTGGCTGCTGGCCAGGCCACTGAGCAGTGACGGAGGCCGCTGTAAATCCCTGTATTAACAAGCTAACACCCATTTCTCCAACCCACAAGTGGGCAGGGTGGGGAGTGTGGTGTGAAGGACCCCAGTTCTACCCTGAGGTCTCTTCCTGTCACTCCACAGTCCTATTCACATGCAGTCTGGGCTCTGGGAATTGGGGAAGGGCACGGTACTGGTGTACATGGCCAGGGGTGACAGGAGGTAGAGAGAGAGGCCCAAGTGTGTATGCAAATTTGGGGTGTGAGATGTAGGGAGGTGGTCCCAGACCTGGGAACTGGGTGATGTTTTTGTTAAGCTTGGAAATGACTTCTTTTTGTTGTCTTTTTTTAAAATTTTACATTTCTTTATTAATTGTCTTTGTGTGGGGGCGTGGTCAGAGGACAACTTGTAGGAGCTGAATGGCTCCTTCCACCATGTGGGCCCTGGGGATTGAACTTGGGTCATCAGGCTTGACAGCAGTCCCATTGATTTGCTGAGTCATCTTGCTGTCTCCCTCCATCCCAGAAGAACTTGGTAGAGCAGGCTGTTCCTCCTCCGCTGCCACTCGGGGACAGTTTCAAGTCCTGGGTGCCACATGGATGGATGCCCTCAGAGTTCAGCCAGCTGATTCATGAGGGTGGTTCACTGGGCCACATGGCAGGAGCGTGCCAGGCCACTTCCCCTCCTGCCTCCTCGAGGGCAGAAAAAAGGTGATCTGCCTCGGGCCCCGCACATTGGCTGGGTGTTCGGCACCCCCTGCGGGCAGTTCTGAAGATGCTGTGGCTGTCCCTTCTTGGGGAGAAGTGACTTTGAAGCAGTCCAAGGGGGCCAAGCAGAGAGCCAATAACTCAAAGAGATGGATGTCCTGCCCTTAGCCAGCTCTGCCACTCACTGCCTAAAGAACTCTGAGTATCTTCTCTAGGCTGCTTCCCTGTGGATCCAAGGCCGTGCCCGGTGTCCCTCACGGCGGCGATACCTCTAAGCTGGCCACTCAAGGGGACGTCATGTCCACGTTGTACATGGAGAAACTGGACCTGAGAGAGATCTGCTTTCCTTGATGATCCCAGACTCTCTCAGCCCAGCCTGATGATCTGGGACAAGTGTCATGGTTTCTGTTTCACAGCAGACAGTGGTGGGTGGCTCAGAGGAATTCTTCAGCCAGTCAATCACCCAGTGACTTTGGTCTTTTCTGTGACTTACTCTCTTCTCTCTTCTCTTGCAGCAGAGAATACTTCAGGCAGAGGAACCGGGCGAAGCCACCAGGATACACAGGCCCATGGGAAAACAGGCTGTGGCCACCTCGGGACCGGGGAGGACGACAAAGGGCGGCGGGCAGTGAGGGAGCCATTCTCCCTCCCGACACCTGCGCCATGCAGCTTGGGACAGGACATCTCTGACAGTGCAGGCAGTGTTCCATCCCACTCTTAAGTCCCCTGAGGGGGGCCACTGCCCAGCCCTCCCCCCATCCCCACAGGCAGTGTCCCGAGATGGCTGGGCACGGGTGGGGTGCAGCGTGGGTACTTGTGGCAGCCGCCACATTACTGCACGCGGGTGGGCTGGCTCAAGGTGACTGCTGGCTGATTGAGGGTGACAAAGGCTTCGTGTGGCTGGCCATCTGCAGCCAGAACCAGCCGCCCTACGAGGCCATCCCCCAACAGATCAACAACACCATCGTGGACCTGCGGCTTAACGAGAACCGTATCCGCAGTGTGCAGTACGCCTCCCTGAGCCGCTTCGGAAACCTCACATACCTCAACCTCACCAAGAACGAGATCGGCTACATCGAGGACGGGGCCTTCTCCGGCCAGTTCAACCTCCAGGTGCTGCAGCTGGGCTACAACCGGCTGCGCAACCTCACGGAGGGCATGCTGCGGGGCCTGAGCAAGCTCGAGTACCTGTACCTGCAGGCCAACCTCATCGAGGTGGTGATGGCCAGCGCCTTCTGGGAGTGTCCCAACATCGTCAACATAGATCTCTCCATGAATCGCATCCAGCAGCTGGGCAGCGGCACCTTCGCAGGCCTGACCAAGCTCTCAGTATGTGAGATCTACAGCAACCCTTTCTACTGCTCCTGTGAGCTGCTGGGTTTCCTGCGCTGGCTGGCCGCCTTCACCAACGCCACACAGACCCATGACCGGGTGCAGTGTGAGTCTCCTCCTGTCTACGCAGGCTACTTCCTTCTGGGCCAGGGCCGCCACGGCCACCAACGTAGCATCCTTAGTAAGCTGCAGTCCGTGTGTACCGAGGGTTCCTACACTGCTGAGGTGCTTGGCCCACCCCGCCCGGTGCCAGGCCGGTCACAGCCAGGACATTCGCCACCTCCGCCTCCACCAGAGCCCAGTGACATGCCCTGTGCTGATGACGAGTGCTTCTCCGGAGATGGCACCACGCCGCTTGTGGTCCTGACTACGCTGGTCCCTCAGACAGAGGCCCGTCCCTCCATGAAGGTCAAGCAGCTGACTCAAAACTCGGCCACCATCATGGTGCAGCTGCCGAGCCCGTTCAACCGCATGTACACGCTGGAGCAGTACAATAACAGCAAATCGTTCACCGTGTCCAAGCTGACCCAGCCTCAGGAGGAGATCCGCCTCACCAATCTTTACACACTCACCAACTACACATACTGCGTGGTCTCCACCAGCTCCGGCACCCATCATAACCACACCTGCCTTACCATCTGCCTGCCCAAGCCGCCCAGCCCACCGGGCCCTGTGCCCAGCCCCTCCACAGCCACCCACTACATCATGACCATCTTGGGCTGCCTCTTTGGTATGGTACTGGTTCTGGGCGCTGTCTACTACTGCCTGCGCAAGCGGAGGCGACAGGAGGAGAAACACAAGAAGGCTGTGGCAGCGGCAGCTGGCAGCTTGAAAAAAACCATCATCGAGCTTAAGTACGGCCCTGAGATCGAGGCGCCTGGACTGGCTCCCCTGACCCAGGGCCCGCTGCTAGGCCCGGAGGCTGTGACTCGAATACCCTACCTGCCAGCCGCCACCAGTGATGTGGAGCAGTATAAGCTGGTGGAGAGCAGCGAGACCCCCAAGGCCACCAAGGGGAACTACATTGAAGTGCGCACGGGGGAGCCGCAGGAGCGCAGAGGCTGTGAGCTGAGCCGGCCAGGTGAACCCCAGAGCTCGGTAGCCGAGATCTCCACCATTGCCAAGGAAGTGGACAGAGTCAACCAGATCATTAACAACTGCATCGACGCCCTCAAGTCCGAGTCCACCTCCTTCCAGGGCGCCAAATCAGGGGCCGTGTCCGCGGCTGAGCCGCAGCTGGTGCTGCTGTCCGAGCCTCTGGCCAGCAAGCACAGCTTCCTGTCCCCTGTATACAAAGATGCCTTTGGCCATGGTGGCCTGCAGCGGCACCACAGTGTGGAAGCTGCGCCCGGGCCCCCGAGGGCCAGCACTTCATCCAGCGGTTCTGCACGCAGCCCTCGCACCTTCCGGGCTGAGGCCACCGGCACACATAAGGCCCCAGCCACCGAGACCAAGTACATTGAAAAAAGCTCACCTGTGCCCGAGACCATCCTCACTGTGACACCCGCGGCCACTGTGTTGCGGGCGGAGGCCGACAAGAGTCGCCAGTATGGCGAGCATCGGCACTCATACCCCGGCTCTCACCCTGCCGAGCCACCTGCCCCTCCACCACCTCCACCCACTCACGAGGGCTTGGGTGGCCGCAAGACATCCATCCTGGAGCCTCTGACCCGGCCACGACCCCGAGACCTCGTCTACTCGCAGCTGTCCCCACAGTACCACAACCTGAGCTATTCATCCAGCCCCGAGTACACCTGCAGGGCATCCCCAAGCATCTGGGAGCGTCTCAGACTGAGCCGACGGAGACACAAGGATGATGCGGAGTTCATGGCGGCTGGCCACGCCCTGCGCAAGAAGGTTCAGTTTGCCAAAGACGAGGACCTGCATGACATCTTAGACTACTGGAAAGGTGTGTCTGCCCAGCACAAGTCCTGAACCTCCCTCCACCCTTTGGCAGGGCCCAAGGCAGCCTGGCCCTGTCCTCTCCGAAACTCGTGATGCCCATTGGACCAAAAAGGATAGACCATCCACCGCAGCTATCCCTGACTGAGACTTAACACTAAATCCAACATATGTGCACAACCAGGGGCCACTGCATACAGCACCTGGCCCACAGGGACAGATTGGGGAGGCCGCAGGTGGCCAAGACAGTAGATATACTAACTTCCATGTAAACTGTAATGTGCCTGCTGCCTGGTGCAAGCAAGCAAGACACACACACACACACACACACACACACACACACACACACTCAAACACATATGCACACACACACACTCACACACTCACACATTCACACACACTCACACATTCACACACACTCACACATTCACACACACTCACACATACATTCACACACAAATGCACACACAAGCATGTGTGCATGCACACACAAACATTCACACACACGTTCACACACACACATGCACACACATGCACACATGGGACTTCGGAAAACTGTGTCTTACGGGTGGGGGTGGGGGAGGGGAAGTTTTTCCATTATCTTTCCTGTTTTGAGTCTTCTCTTCCTTTTCCTTCTTCTCTCTCTTTATTTTCTTCCTTTTTAAAAAAATATATATAAAAGTGAAAATCTTTAAAAAAAATAAAAGAGAGAAAGAAGAAAGAACTAAATCACCTAGTGTGGGGCATGCGACCAAGTCTAGCCAGCTTCGTGGCACCCCCTAAATATGATCTCCCAGGCTGTGGAGTGCAGAGGGGTGGAGCTTCTGGAGGTGGTGAGACTCTAGTGGGGAGGTAGAGACTGTGCCTGGGGACCAGTCAGGGTGGCAAGAGGGGTGCAGGCTGGGAAACATTGTGTGGTCCCCCCACCTCGGCCCCATCTTCATTGTACACTGTAGCTGTTCTATTGTACAGAAAAAAAATCTATATTTGCAAAGTTTGCTGTAAAATGAGAGAGAGAGAAAAAAAGACTATGTCTACTAAAAAAAAAAATCTGCAAAGGAAAAAAATCCAAATACATGTGTTCTGTGGGTTTTTCTGGGTAGTGGTGGTGGTTCAGGGTCCCATTTAGGCCAGCAATTGTGGATTGTGGCTTTGATGGGCTCAGTGGGAGCCTGTGGGAAGAGTCGTGGCTCACACTGGGCAAGGAAGTGTCCAGCCTCTTTGAGGGCAGGAATGAGTGTGAATGGGTCAGAAGCTAGAGGCAGGAGGAGGCTGAGGAGGGTGGTGGCTATGCCAGGGCCTGTGGGCAGACCTAGTAGCTGAGGGGTGGGAACAAATGGGGACAAACAGGGGCTCCTCTCTCTGAACAGGGTGGTCATGGTTGGGTTGGTTAGGGTGCAATGGTTACAGGGTGTGTCTGTGTGCCCTTCTATACCCAGAGCACCGCCTACATGGAGAGAGATGCCTCCCTTCCCTGCAACACAAAGCCAGCCTTCATTCTCCCACCACCAGCCCTTGCCTCTCACCCATTCTGTCTCATGTGGCCTTCTCTGGGTGGTCCCATCCACGGTTGGGGGGTTGGGGGTGAGCAGCTTAGGTCTTTCTAGAACTGATAGAAGTAAGTTCTACTCCAAGGCTAACCTGAGTACTTCCTGTTATTGAGATTGCAGTCACCTGTTGTCAAGAACATACACCACCTACATCCCTCTAGCCCAATGCTGTGATCACCACACCCAGGGAGGTTTAATGCTGTATCAGGAAGGTACACCTTGTTCCTTCATACCCATGGAACCCCGAGGCCATTCTCCCACCCAGGGAAGCCAAGAGGCATGTCTCCCAACCAATGTTCCCAAACTGGTTTGAGGAACTTCCCCTCATTCTCCTAAAGGCCCTAGGACTGAGGGCTCTCGACCCAGGGAAAACAATTCCTAACATGGACTGCTGACAAAGACCTAGCAAGACACCGACATCCTGGATCCAACGAGATGCCTGGAGAGTTGTGAAAAGAAGCGGGCTTTGGTGTCTGATGAGCTGTGGGGAAGGCCTAGGTCCCAGTTTGGCTGGAGATGAGGGCAGAGAGGGTGGGGGAGGCCTCCAGGGCCTGGGGGCAGCCCTGGATTAACAGCCTCTGCTTGCATACTCCCAGGGATGGGAGGCTCATCAATCCCCTCCAACTTTAGCCACCTTCCTTAGATCCACACGACCCCAGGGTCCAGTTCAGTCTCCTGGGTCCCCGGAGGGGAGCATAGAATCATACACAGAGCCCACACTGGATTCCTAACCGAGGTACACTTGACAGGTACCCCGCCAGCATACCCTTTAAATGGGACCCCTTCAATAACTTCATGCCCTGCTCTTTCTTGTCTGGCCTAACAGGCCCCTCCCTGCTCTGTACCCTCCTGTATGGGGAGCCATAGGTAGTCCAGTGTGGTCACACCCAGAGGGGACATGTAGGCTCCAGAACTGGTGATAGAGGCCCAGAGGGGGACTTTTTCTGCTCAGGGGCACCTAGCCACTCAGTGGCCGCCATTCTGGTTACAGGACAAAAGAAGGTGGCCAGGCTTGCTCGGCACATTCCCTGTCACCAAGGAGACAAAATGGCTATTTATAGGGGACCAGGACAGAGAGAACTGGCACCAAGATGGGGTTTGGTGGAAGAATCATAGGTCCAGAGAGGGATGAGGGCAGAGAGGCAGGATGCTCAGCTGCTGGTTCTCAGGCAGTAGTGCCTATCTAGTCTCCCAGGGTCTCTGGGGTGGGGGTGGGGTCGATAGAGTCAACTCTGACCTGAGTGTGTGCTGGTGACAGACACCCACACAGCTGGTGACAGACACCCACACAGCTTCGTATCCTCATTAGAAGAGTTCAGAGAATGTTTGATGAGGGCTGGGAGAGACTTACACCTTACATGGATATTCCCGGTGCCTATGGGGGTCAGAAGAAGGTGTCCAGTCCCATCGGATTGCAGTTACGGATGGTTCCCTGTGGGTGCTGGGAATCAAACTTGGCTCCTCTGAAAGAACAGCCTGTGCTCTTAATTGCTGAACCATCTCTCCAGTCCCGGCCCACACATTTATTAAGTGCCTACTGTGTGCAAGACTCTGTGCCCAGCTGAACTTGGGAACTTGAAGGCTGGCAGCAAAAAGGCCATAGAAAGAAGTGGCCAGCTCAGAGGTATACAAGGGATATGCTTGGGGGATGAAGGGAGAAAGCCAGAGGCCCTGGGGGGCTCCTGGAGGTTTTGGGTCTTGGATTGGAGAAGAAGAGAGGGGGTCTGAGCCCAGTTTGGAGTGGAGAGATGGGAACTCTGCCCATGGTCCTTGCTCTGTGACTTCCCAGTAGAAAACACAGGGTCTTAGAGCTTGAATCAGAGGCTCTGTGACTGTTTCCACATGTAGCCTCATGGCTGCCCTGAGTCCCAGCCATCTCCATCTCCTCCTTCCAGTGTGGGGGTTGCACCCCTGCCCTTCCTCTTGTTACCAGGACAGTCTCACAAATGACCCTGTTTGTTATTCTCTGCCACAAAACCAGCACAGAAGGCAGCTGCAGGTGGCTGGTATGGATGAGAGGACTCCGGAGGACAAAGCCCACTTCACAAGCCTCTTAGCTTCCACAGCCCAGCCCTGTGGGAGCAGCCCTGGGGTCACAACAGCCATAGGTATCTGCCCAGTCAGGTTCGGAGGATGATCTGAGACCCACAGTTTTGTTTGAATGAGGGATTTATTAAACATATTGCAAACCAAAGTAAAAGAGATTGAGAGATGGTAAAACACCATCAAATCAGGGATGTAAACATTCAGCAGAAACCAACTGGGGGAAGCCCTGTTGAGGCAGCCAGTCGGTCGGTCGTTCCGGGCTTCCCATAGAGAGCAGAGCACTCTCTTCGGCTGACAGGGACCAGAGGCTTCCACAGAACAAACAGCAACAGACAACAAGCACATTGTCCAATTGGAGCTTCACAACCTCCAGCAGAAACCAAGCAAGGAAGCGGAGGCAGTCGGCTGGAGTCCAGCCCGAGTCTCTGGTTTCTCTTCCCTTTCACAACGCAGGACCAACACCTGCTGAGATGGCTCCACCTGCTTTCACAGGTGTGACACATTTACTCCTGGGCTGTTTTGCTGTCCTCTTCTCTCTGGCACAGAGTTAGGGGGATCAGCCCATCCCCAGACAAGGGGTCTTAGAGGACACGTGGAGACAGACATGCTTGACTATGAACCATAAAACACAGCCCATTTTTGAGCCAGTGAGTTCAAACAGCAAATGATAATTTATCAGTACGGTGTACATTGTAGTGCCCCGTCAGCCCGAGGAGGAACAGGTCACTTCCTAGAGGACAGGGTTGGGGGAGAACTGGGCATCAGATAAAGATCCTCCAGAGGGAAGAGTGTAAAAGCAGAAAACGTCCATTAATCTATTCATTTATTTATTCAACATGCAATTATAGGACACCTACTGTGTACCACACTCTGGGAAATGTCAACAAATGCTGCTGCCACTCCTGAGGGTGTAGCAACCTTAGCTGTAGAAGAAGAGTGTAGAGGAACCCAGGGTAGGCGAACTTCCTCAAAGCAGAAAGGCCCATACTACCCTGGAGAGGGATCATGGGGGAGGGTGGAAGCTGGCCAGGGCTTGGTCTCTTCCCATCTCTCCCCCAACTCACTCTTTTAAGTTCTAAGTGGCCATGTGGCATGACCAGGGGCCAGGGGACCCTGGGGCTGACACCCAATGTCAGAGAGGCAATGTAGAGAAAGAAGAGCCCAGCCTGCAATGTCAACGTGCCAGCCAGGAAGTTATTATTTTCTCTGAGCAGGGACACTCTTCAAGGGGCTCATGTGAGACCTTGAAGGACAGACAGGAGCTGGCAGCCTTGAGATGGGAGGTGGGGCCAGGGAAAGGGGATGGACCCCCCAGGACACACCCAGCAGGAAGGCAGGTGGGAGGCAGGCTGTCACTGCAGTTAGAAACTGGGGCAGGGCGTCAGCTGGGCTGGGCAGCCTTCTTTGCAAGTGTGAAGAAATCCGAGCAGAGCTGCGAACCCCAGGGAGCCTGCGATGGTATTTTAAAGCATAATAAGTTTTATTGATTCTTCTTATCTCAGAAGTAATCCTTTTATTACATAAGCCTGAGAACACAGCTGAACATAAAGAATAGAGAACTCATGGGTTGCTCCTCCCAGCGATAACCATGGTAATTGGAGGTCTGCCCACGACCACTGGGATTCTCAGACTCCCTCCCTTCTTAGGGGTCCTCTCTCTTCTGGCAAGGAAGTAGGTGTGGGCAACGTGCACAAGAGAGTGGAGGGCTAGAATCGCAGGGAAGGATTCAAGACAGGGGTTTGCTGGAGAGGCTGGTGCTGTTCAGCACCACGGACAGTGTCGCGCCCTGTCTCCGCTCCCTCAAGAAATCCACAGGGAGTCACAGCAGGTGCTGGGTCCATTGGATTGAGGCACCTGGGCTGGGTCCAGCATCGGGTGACATCCTTGGTCACTTTCCTCTGTGATTTTTGAGACAGAATCCCTCACCGAACCTGGAACTCATCATTTTGATTAGACTGGCTGATTGGGGAGGATTATAAGTGAGTACCATCATGCCTGGTCTCTATGGGGGTTCTGTGGACCAAACTCAGGCCCTCATGCTAACTCACTTACACCGAGCTGTGTCCCCAGCCCAACGGGCATATCGCTTACATTTGAAATCGAGAGTTATAGAGAATTGGAAAGTTTCATAGCATCACAAGCTGTTGCCATGGTGACATCTTACCCCACTCTATTACAGGATCAAAACCTGGAAACCAGCTTGCATACTGCTGCAATGTATTTGTGACTGGGCAGGGCTTGTTTGGTTTATGTGCGAGTGTGTGAGTGTGTGTGTGTGTGTGTGTGTGTGTGTGTGTGTGTGTGTGCAAACTTATCCTCTTTAGCTAAACTTACCTTCTTTATCTAGACATATGCAGTTAGCACCACCATGGAGACACAGCAGTGTGAACACTGGACTTTTCCCCACATAGACACCCCATTCCCCATATCCCTGTTGCTAGTGGCAACCACAGACCTCTTCCCCACTTTCTCCTCAGATTGTCATATCGGTTATCCCATACTGCATGACCTTTGAGCTCCTCGCAGCCGGAAGATATTTGGAAGGCTGTCTGAGTCTCTCTGGGTTGGTAGTTTTCTCTTTTCATTGGTGAGTAGTATTCCATTATATGAGCAACTGGGTAGAGGTTGTTTAATGACTCCTCTGTATAAGGGCATTTGGAATGTTTATACTTTGAGCTATTACGAATAAAGCCACTATAAAGACCACACATTGGCTTGGTGTGACCACAAGTGTTTGTTTCTCTAGGATAAGCGTGAGGGCAACTGCTGGTCTATGCTTCGCCCCCACTGCTGGGGCAGGAAGTATACCATGCTCAGCTCCTTGAACCGTTTGTTTTCGAAACAGTTTCCTGTAGCCCAGGCTGGCTTCAATTTCATTGTGTAGCCTGGGATGACCTTGAACTCCTGATCCTCCTGTGCTGCAGGAAATACTTTTGTGGGTTTCTTCCTCACCTTAGATTACAACTACCCACCTTAGATGATTTAGTTTCCAAATAAAAGACACAAACCTATTATTATTTATAATAAGCTATAAAACACCAGAGCTGGGCAGATATCAGCCCTCTGTGCTATTCTGTCTACTTCCTTGTGGATAACCCTGAGATATCACTTGCCATGTTCTTTTTTATTTTTAAAGATTTATTTGTTTATTTTATGTATATGGGTGCACTGTAGCTGTTGTGAGCCTTCATGTGGTTGTTGGGAACTGAATTTTTAGGGCCTCTACTCACTTGGATCAGCCCTACTTGCTCCAGTCAACTCTGCTCGCTCAGGTACACTGTAGCTGTCTTCAGACACTCCAGAAGAGGGCATCAGATCTCATTGCAGACGGTTGTGAGCTACCACGTGGTTGCTGGGATTTGAACTCAGGACCTTTGGAAGAGGAGTCAGTGCTCTTACCCACTGAGCCATCTCACCAGACCCACTTGCCATATTCTGCTTGGGCTGCTCCTACTCCAGCAGGCCATGAGCTCAAGATCTACCTACCCTGTGGTAACAGCATCCTTCCTTTTTTCTCTCTTTGCTCTCTCCTCGTGGTCCCTGCCTGAGACCAAAGCCCAGCACTGAAGCCCTGCCTACCTCTCTTCTGCCCAGCTAGAGGCTGTAGGCATCTTTATTAACTAATCATGGATAATTTGAGGGTGAGTTTTATACAACAAACGCTAAGGATCTCCTCATATTGCAGCAATTAGACCTTGGGATACAGAATTTAGCATTGTAATACACAACATCAGACCAAACCTCAACACTCCTGCCTCCATCTCTTCAGTCCTGGGGTTATAAGCACGCACCATACACCATCACACCCAGTTCATGCGATGCTAGAGCTTTGTGCATGCCAGGCTAGCTGCTCTACCAGATGAGCCATACCCCAAGTCCTCTCTCCATTAACAACTAAGATAATCCCCTACAGACAGGGCCACAGGCCAGTCTGATCTAGGTGATTCTTCTCAACTGAGACTCCCTTCTCAATGACTCTAGGTCAGTGGTTCTCCACCCTTTGGGAGGCTGCATATCAGATATCCTGTTGAGCAGATATTTACATTACAATTTATAAGAGTAGCAAGATTACAGTTATAAAGTAGCAATGAAATAATTTTATGGTTGGGGGTCACCACAGCCTGAGTAGCTGTGTAATAAAGGGTCACAGCATCTGGAAGGTTGAGAGCCACTGCTACAGGCTGTGTCAAGTTGACAGTCTCAGCCAACAAGGACAGACATCGACGGTCACATAAGTTGAAGGTTATCAATTTTTTGTTTCAATCAGCAAACATGTTTGAAAGCTCACATGGTGGAGGCTAGCCCTTTACATTTGTTTCCAAACATCCCCCCAGCCCCACTCCTGTTCCCTTCCTGAAGTTGCCAACCTCTTCTCTTTCTTTCCATTTGGAATCTTTGCAATTAGTTAAAGGTGGATTTGCTGATGACGAACTCTCTAAAGAATAAAAAACTCTTGGTTCCCTAAAGGGAGACTAGCCCTTCAACTCCTCTCCCTTCAGGTGAGGCCCTTGCTCTCTGCTTAGATAGGACTCCCCTTTGTGGGTCAGATGAAGACTACCAACATACAGCAGATGCGGCTCCCCCGTGAGCATCATGTACATGGGTACTCTCCTGTGAGTGACATGCACATGAGTGCTCCCCTGTGAGTGGCATGCACATGAGTGCTCCCCTGAGAGTGGCATGCACATGAGTGCTCCCCTGTGAGTGAGTGAGTGAGTGACATGCACATGAGTGCTCCCCTGTGAGTGAGTGAGTGAGTGAGTGACATGCACATGAGTGCTCCCCTGTGAGTGACATACAGATGAGTGCTCCCCTTTGAGTGACATGCACATGAGTGCTCCCCTGTGAGTGAGTGACATGCACATGAGTGCTCCCCTGTGAGTGAGTGGCATGGACATGGGTGCTCCCCTTGCTTTCAATATGGTTTATGTCTTTGGTGTCCAGAGATTCACTGTGCCTGGGTGTTTTATATTTTAACTTGGAGTTTGCCAACCTGTAAACCTGAGTCTTTTATTTAATTTAGGGAATGGGAATTTACAATGTGGGCCCATCCCTTTAGCCCCCTGTTCCTGCTTCTTTCTGTCTGTAACCTCCTGACCAGTGTGTTCCACCTTTCCTTACAGGAGAGGAGGCAGGGGTCTCAGCATCGGCTTCTCACATGGTCCTGTCTCATCATCTGCCTCTGTCTTTCAGATTGTGTCATTTCCATAACCTTTCAGTTTGCTGGTTCTCATTTCCTAAAAATGACAAGTTAGCTTGTCCTGTGGACTTTATTTATTTACTTACATTTTTACTCATTGTATATATGAGTTTGTATGTGTCCCACAAGGACAGCGTGTGGGATCCAGTTCTCTCCTTCTACCCTAGGGCTCTGGGGATTGAACTCAGGTCATCAGGCTTGGCAGCAATCACCTTTACCTGCTGAGTCATTTTACTGGCCCTCCAGTAGACTTTAATCTTTTGGGGGAAATATTTTATATATGTATGTGTGTGTGTGTGTATATATATATATATATATATATATATATATATATATATATATACATATTACATGTATTATATATATTTTATATATTCAGTCTTCTACTTCCTGTTAGAATTTTCATTTAAATCATCTCTCTTAGGCAGATTTCCTTTTTTGTTATTTCAAAAGTGTTTGATGGTTTGGTGTGTCAGAGTACTTGCGGCACAGGCATGGGGACCTGAATTTGAAATGCATTTAAAAGGCTGGGTAGCTCCATGCATATACCTGGAACCCTGGGGCTGTGAGGGATGTAGACAGGGATGGTTTAGTGTTGCTGGCTGCCAGCCGAGCTCCAGGGTCATTGAAGGACTCTGTCTCAAGGAAATAAGGTGGAAAGAGATGGATCAGGACACTCGGTGTCCTCTTCTGGGTTCCGTGCATGGGCAAACATGCATATTTGCACATTTGCTCACCCGCTCACACACAGCCCTCTGTAGCTGTTTGTTGAACCATATTTTACAACAACTTTATTACATCTTTGAAACACTTGTCACATGATTTCGGCATCTGAGTCCCCTTGGCACCACTGTCTGGAGGGTCATTTTTCTCATGCAGAGTCTGAATTGCCTGACTCCTAAAAGGATGCTCTATTCTCGTTGTGTGTGTGTGTGTGTGTGTGTGTGTAATTTTTTGAAAGTTTCAAAGTTGGTCCTTTTTAAAAACATATTGTAGTAAAAAATGTTCAATAAATCTTGTCATAGGATTTCTTCCCACCTTTGGCCATTTATGTTCCCAGATGAAAGACAAACAAAACTTTGTAATTTAAAGTATGCCTTGGGCAGCACAATGGCTGGACAGCTGCCTACCCTCCATGCCGTTAGAATCTACTTTCCCATTGAAAACCCTAAACCATCAGTCACTATTTACTGGGTTCCATCTGGGCTGCTCTCAACTCTAACTAGGCAGCCCTCTGGATCCCAGTTCTCTTTTTTTGGGGGGGGGGGGGGTTCCAGACAGGGTTTCTCTGTAAAGCCCTGGCTATCCTGGAACTCACTCTGTAGACCAGGCTGGCCTCGAACTCAGAAATCTGCCTGTCTCTGCCTCCCAAGTGCTGGGATTAAAGGCATGCGCCACCACACCGGGCTTGGATCCTGTTCTCTTGACCCCTAGCCCATAGTGACTCTCCTTTCTCAACCCTCTTCTGTTCCAAGGGGGCGCTCTCTCCTCCCCTCTCCCCTGTCTCCTCTCTCACTAAGCCTACAAAAACTCAGCCCCACCCATCTCTCTTCTGCCCAGCCATTGGCTGCCAGCATTTTTATTCACCAATCAGAATAATTTGGGTGCAGGGTCCCAGGGGCTACTTATAGACTCCAGATCTTGAGGGGCCAGCACTTACCATAACAATAAACAGTAAAAGACAAAACCTCAACAACATACAAAAAAAAGTTGTAAATCCTCCTTAATGACCGAGATCATGGAGAAACAGCCAATGGGGGTTAGGAGGGAGGGAATCACAATCCATATAGGATGAAGTCTGTAGCAGACCATGAAGCCTGAGTAGTCACACTGAGGGGAAGCCATCTGGGCTCTGAAAACACTCACTGTCATTTTAATTATGATATGTATAATGTGTGTATATGATTATATGAGCACCAGTGCATGCATGAGTGTGCATATGCATACATGTGTATGTGCATGGTGGTGTGTGTGTGCTGTGAGGTAAGTCACTCTGGTCCGTATTCAGTATGAGGCTCATGGGGAGCTCATCAGAGAGTCACAGGTAAGCAGGTGTTAAGCCTCTGCCTTCCTTGGCTGGCAGTGGGGGCTAGGCTGCTTTTCTGGGTGCTTTTCAGTTTATCTTAGCAATACAAAGTAACAGAGTCTGCTCCAATGAGCGCCTGTGTCATAAAAGGATGAAATCGTGAGCTCAAGGAGGGTGGGGAACTGGGCTATATGAGTGGGGAAAATGGACTTCCTTCAAGACTTCAGCCACGGAACTGCTTTGCTCTATGCTGATTCTCTAGTGCTCTTATTATGAAGTGATGATCACGAGGCCAAGGTTGAATGAGGTGTCTTATTACGTTTCTCTATATCTTAAAAAAAGTTCATTTGTTTGTCGAATGTGTATGTGTCTGAGTATGTTTATGTGTGCCACATGTGTGCAGTGTCCTCTGAGACCAGAAGAGGGCGTCAGTTCCTGTAGAACTGGACTTACAGGCAGTTGTGAGTGGTGGGTGCTTGGAACTGGATCTGGGTCGATACTGGCCACTGCCTTCTGCTGCTGAGCTATCTCTCCAGCCCCTGCATCCTGTGTTTTAAGCCAGGGTCTCTCCCTAGAGCTTGCTGATTCTTCTGGACTGCCTTGACACAGACACCCCCTCCCCCAGGGATCTCCTGCCCCAGCTTCCTCGGCTTCCTCAGCACTGAGATCTCAGGCACCACTCCGCTGTCACGTGGTCAGTGGGACTCTGAACTCGGGTCCTTATTCCCGCCGAGCAAGAAGCCCTTTACCTACCGAGCCAGTTCCTGAGCCCCTTAACGATCATCGGGAGTCTTTTCCTCTTCGCACCAGCCATTCCCTTATGAGACTCTGCTCAGCCCTCTTGGGTCTCTTTCTGTACATAAAATCTGGAGAGAGCCTTTTGTACCTCAGCGGGGCCACTAACTTGAGGGCCAGGCAGGTGATCCGGTCAGGCACTTTGGATGGAGACATAACTGTCTTTTCCCTTTGGCTGGTTTCTCTAAAAAACCATGCCTTTAATCTTCGGAGTGCCCCCGACTGGGAGAGCAGCAGCAGGAACAGGTGGGAGGCTCGCAAAGGAACCTTCGAGAACTGCCACTCAATCTCCATTTTTAAAATAGGCCTTCACCTTCCACTGTGCCTGGTGTTTTCAAGCACGGAAGTTTCTCAATCCCCTCTCCCCAGGATGAACGGAAATTCTAACAGACAAGAGGCAGACAGTTGTTCGTGGCTGAGGATTATATCCCCTTAGCCTCATCCTCATCTCCTCCATCTTCTCCTCCCTTCCTTCTCCTACTTCTTCCTTCCTCTCTTTTCCTTCCTCCACATTCCTCTCATTTTCCTTTTCTTCTCTCTTCCCTTCTTTCTCTTTCTCCTCCTCCTATTCTTGTGTGTGTGTGTCTGTCTGTGTGTGTCTGTGTCTGTGTTTGGGTAATACCTGTGTGGGGGCATAGGCATACCACAGTGCATATATGGAGGTCAGAGGACAACTTAAAGGAGTCACGTGGGTCTGGGGTTGACTTGACATCATTGGGCTTGACCACAGTTGCCTTTCCCATCTTGTGGGCCACCAGGAGGTGATTTTCAACATTCTAAAAAAAAGAATGAAGTTTGCCCTCCACCCTGTTTTCTGAGACAGGCTCGATCACTGACTTAGCTCTCTCGCTGTGATAAGCTATCCTGGTAAAAAGCAGTGTAAGGGAATAAGGGTTTGCTCTAGAGCACAGCTCCAGGTGACAGTCCATTATTAAGGGGAAGCCAAGGCATGAACCTCAGACAGCTGGTCACGTTACAAGGGTGGTCAGAAGCAGAGAGACATGAATGCATGAGTGGCGAGTGCTCTGCTAGCTTCCTCTACACACTGAGGTGGCGCAGAAGTCCGTGGGGTGACCACACAGCCCTTCTCACCTCCGTGGGACAGCAGATGCTGGCACAAGGACAGACTCACTCCCACCATGGAGACGTTAAGCTGTGAGGATGGAAGCCTTACCTCCTCCAGGTGAATTGGAGTGAGGTGAGCAGTGGGCCATGGCCATCCCCCAGTTCTCTCCTGCTGTTTTGAAGGTTCAGGGGATTTAACTCTAGGCCTTGTGCTTGCTGCTAAAAGTGGTCAACCATTGAGTACGCCCCCCAGGTCTTCATTGAGGCATCTTAGGCAGGGGCTCTACCACTGAGTCACACCCCAGCCCCTCACTGGGGGATTCTAGGCAGGGGCTCTGCCACTGAGTCACACCCCAGCCCCTCACTGGGGGATTCTAGGCAGGGGCTCTACCACTGAGTCACACCCCAGCCCCTCACTGGGGGATTCTAGGCAGGGGCTCTACCACTGAGCCACACCCCAGCCCCTCACTGGGGGATTCTAGGCAGGGGCTCTACCACTGAGTCACACCCCAGCCCCTCACTGGGGGATTCTAGGCAGGGGCTCTACCACTGAGCCACACCCCAGTCCTCTTTTCTTCTTCTTTTCTTTTCTTTTCTTTTCTTTTCTTTTCTTTTCTTTTCTTTTCTTTTCTTTTCTTTTCTTTTCTTTTCCCTTTCTTTCTTTCTTTCTTCCTTTCTTTCTTCCTTTCTTCCTTTCTTTCTTTCTTTCTTTTTTTCTTTCTTTCTTTTTCTTTCTTATTTTCTGTTTCTATTGACTCAGGATCTTTCCTAAGTTGCTCAGTTGGAACTCCAGCCTGGGCAGGTCTTGAACTTGAGATCCTCCTGCTTTATCCCCCTGAGCTGCTGCATGGTGGGCCTGCACCACCAGGCCTACCTGGCTTAAACAAAAGCTGGCTGATTACTTCGTCAAATCAAATCTATCTTCTTAATAGATTCTATTCTTTCCCAGAATATTGGTGACAGCCTCATTCACCAAAGACAAAGGTGACAACAGAGCAGCTTCCTCTACAGAAGAAGAATTAAGCTCCAGCACAGAGCCCTTGCCCGAGAGTCCACACTGGGCTTGAATGAGCATCCACTGTACAAGCCCCAGAGACTGTGTGTGGGGGCATAGGCATGCCACAGTGCATATATGGAGGTCAGAGGACAACTTAAAGGAGTCACGTGGGTCTGGGGTTGACTTGACATCATCGGGCTTGACCACAGTTGCCTTTCCCATCTTGTGGGCCACCAGGAGGTGATTTTCAACATTCTAAAAAAAAGCCCACCCCCCTTATTACAAAATAATACACATTTCCTTTTACAAATGCATGTGTCTTTTAGCTTAAGTAGGTAAGGCTCCTTCCTGACAGTGAGATGGCTCAGCTGGTAAAGGCACTTGCCACCAAGCCTGGTGACTTGAGTTCAATCCCAAGACCCACACGGTAGGTGGAGTCATTGTCTGACCTCCACATATAGACCATCACTTCTATATGTACACATATGCATCCCCACAATAAATACATACAATGTAATCATAATAAAAGGGGCCTCGGGGTGGGATGAGGCTGGAGACATGGCTCAGAGGTTAAGAGCTCTGACTGCTCTTCTAGAGGTCCTGAGTTCAATTCCCAGCAACCACATGGTGGCTCACAACAATCTGTAATGGGATCTGATGCCCTCTTCTGGTGTGTCTGAAGACAGCTACAGTGTACTTGTATACATAAAAGAAATAAATATTTAAAAAGTAAAAATAAAAGAGGATTCAGGACCTTGGGTAGTAATCCCATAGGATGGAGGAGATGGGGGAGCAAGGAGGAGGAAGGGGAATGGGGGAGAGTGGGGGAGGGAAGGGGAGGAGAGGGAAGGGGAGGATGGGGTACCATCATCACCTTTCCGGTGACTGATCTGATGGCCAACTGCCTGCAAGCTCCCTGGCCACAGTCACTAAAGGTCACTTCTATAAGCACTTGCAATAAATAGAATTCTGGCTCTTCCGTCTGCCCACTCATCCCAGGGTCTATGTTCAAGTGAGTTCAGTTATCCAGGCATCTTAACATCAGATGAGGTGAGCCTCTGCTTCAATCTCTCCAATCTCTTTCTCAGCTCCTCTCTTCCCTATGTTCTTTCAGCAGCTGCTGGATCACTTTCCAGGGGACATGCTGGGCTTTTGTATCAATTGCTTCAACATTACAGACTATCGCTGGGAACACAACCTCTGTACAGCATTCATTGCTCCAGGGCATCAGCACCTCAAGGCTGGCCTTTAATCCAAAGTCTTTTTCGAGATGCTTGGGATGAGGGTCATGGGCAGAAGCCGTTTTTTTTTATTCTTCCTTTGGTTGACTGTGTGCCCACATGCCCGAGTGTGGGATCAGCCCAGCAAACGCTTCTTGTGTCCTGTGTTCTACCTGGAAGGTCTTGCGTTTCCTAGTAGAGTATATTTCTCATGTTCTCAAAAGAAGCTAGAGCCCCCAACCCCCAGACATGTGACCTAATTTGAGCCAATCAGAAGCTCTGTTCTGCAGGCCACTGTATCTGGTCCATGGTACAAATAGGGGAGAGGTGTATTGGGGGAGGGGATAAATATGTGGATTCATAAGCATGTGGAGTATATATGTATTGGCTGGAGGTCAACCTCAGGTGTTATCCCTGAGGTTCTGTTTACTTAGGTGAGTCTCTCACTCTCCTGGAACTCATGAAGTAGGCTAAGCTGGCTGGGTGATCCATCTGTCTCCGTTTCTCCAGTATAAAGATTACAAGCATGTGCCACAATGTCAGACTTTTCTGGAGACTACACTCAAATCCTCATACTTGGACAGTGTTATAGGTAGCTTTTCTCTTTACGTGATAGACACCATAACCAAAAGCAGCAAGGGGAAGAAAGAATTTGGCTTGCAGATTACAGTTCATCAATGAGGTAAGTCAGGGTA
>CACVCL010034602.1:0-29864 GCA_902729485.2 Mus minutoides
GGGGGGGGGAATAGAAGAACACAGGTGATCTGAGGGGGGTTGAAAGAGATAGGGGCTGAGGTTTAATTGGAGAGAGGGATGGAGGGTAGAGCTGAGGGGAAGATGAGGTAATGGAAAACTAACACTAGATATTTGGAAAACCCAAATGGAAACCTCTTAGTCTATAAGTGTAATAGTGACCTTTCTGTTGCTGTAATGAAATATCATACCTTCAACAGCAAGCATGAAGCAGGCGGTGAACTGGAGGTAGGGTGAGGCTATTAAAGGCATGTGCCACCACTGCCGGGCAAGACCACACTTCTTTTTTTTTTTTTTTTAAGATTTATTTATTTATTATATGTAAGTACACTGTAGCTGTCTTCAGGCATTCCAGAAGAGGGCGCCAGATCTCATTAAGGATGGTTGTGAGCCACCATGTGGTTGCTGGGATTTGAACTTATCACCTTCGGAAGAGCAGTCGGGTGCTCTTACCCGCTGAGCCATCTCACCAGCCCCCAAGACCACACTTCTTAAACCTCCCAGAACAGAACCACCAACTAGGTACCATAGGTTCCTCAAATACTTGAGCCTGTGGGGGGCATTTCTCATTCAAACAATCAAGCTAAATTTCCTAAAGGGGGGGAGGGGGAAGGTTTAATCAAGCAAAGCTGCTCAGTCAAGGGATCTCATCCAAAGACCTTCTAGATCGGTGTGATCTGGCTGGAATGACACACCTATAATCCCTCAAACTGGAATGTGGACCACCCTTAGTACACACCTTTAATCCCAAACAATGAAGGTAAAGTTAGTTTGTAGAAGGAAGCAGCCACAAAGTGATGACTCAGAGAAAGATATGACAGAGCCGGGCATGGTGGCACACGCCTTTAATCCCAGCACTCAGGAGGCAGAGGCAGGCAGATTTCTGAGTTCGAGGCCAGCCTGGTCCACAGAATGAGTTCCAGGACAGCCAGGGCTATACAGAGAAACCCTGTCTCGAAAAACCAAAAGAGTCAGAGATAGAATATGCCCAACTCTCGGGAGAAAAGCATTGGAAGGAGAGGCTACTTATGGGTACCACAGAGGGAGCAGGGAGAGAGAGGAGAGGGTAGGCAGTTTTACAGGAACAGGCTGCAGGTGAAGACAGAACCAGCCAGAGAATGAGGAGCCAGATTAGAACAGATTGCTGGAGTTAGTTTGAGACCAAGTAAAACAATTCAATGAGAAGCCAAGAAAAGCCAGTTTGAATCAGTCAGCTTGGAGAAGAGTTTGAGCCAGAACAGCTGAGTTGAACCAACCAGCCAGAGTTCAGGAAGAACTAGAAAAGGTGAGCGCATTCAGCAGTGAGCCTCTGAGGTAACAATTACACCTGGTGAATAACTTTTACATGTGTGTGTTTGTGTATGTGTGTCAGGGTATACTGTATGTGTGTGGTGGAGGCTCCCCACCCCCCAATAAACTGTAAGTTAACAAATAAAAACCCCAGTGCCAGGTATTGGATACTTCTGTCTGAGTTGTTGGCCAGAAGTGTTCCAGAAACCTCCAAAATAATACAAAATATCGCAGATGTTCTTGGCTGCCCCTCAGAACTTGATAGGAAGACCCTGCTGCTGAAAACACACAAAGTCGTCACCATACATGGAGAAATCAAGTTGGTATTGACCAGTGAGTGAGTTTAGTCCATGCTAGCCCGGCTTCAGTGTCGGAGGTACTCTGTAAGCCGCATAGGGGGAACCATGAATAATCACACCCAGCTTCAAACCCTGTAATCTGTAATAAGGAGCAGCATGGGACGATATGCCCATGCCTGAACTAGTGGCTCAAATGTTATGAGATAATTAACCACTTTCTGGTTGGATTTAAGCCAGTCTCCACTGGAGGAACTGCATGCTTGGTGCTGTGCATCTGGCCAAGAAGCCATGGTTGGAAGCTCATTAGCTCTAAGAGTGAGGCTCTTACTGTTATTCTGTTGAATGGAAATAGTATGGAACTTTACTCCACACCCATAAATTAGTGCAACTCCCAGACCTCAGAGAAGGTTTCTGCAGTGGACAGTAGTTAATACAAAATTCCCAAATGGTCAGAGAGCAGAGAAGAGGTGCAGGGCAGTGCTCCCCCTCAAATGTGACATCTATATGCTGTATATAACAGTCAGTGCACAGACACACAGGCATACACATTCACACACAACACACACAGAGACACACACACACAATAGACACAAACACAACACATGCAGACACACACTCTCACACACAACACAGACACAGAACAAACTCACATACAACAGACACACAACACACACAAGTATGAAGTGCAATTACACACAGGGCCTGAGAGTTAAGTTAGTAACTAAGACTGGAATAAAACATCCCTTAGGAGCTGGAAGATGACTTAGCAGTTGAGGGCAGCCGGGCATGGTGGTGCACGCCTTTAATCCCAGCACTCGGGAGGCAGAGGCAGGTGGATTTCTGAGTGCAAGGACAGCCTGGTCTACAAAGTGAGTTTCAGGACAGCCAGGGCTACACAGAGAAACCCTGTCTCAAAAAAACAAAAACAAAAATAAACAAACAAACAAAAAGCAGTTAAGGGCGTTGGCTGCTTTGCTGCTTTTGCAGAGGACCCAGGTTCAATTCCTAGCACCTACAAGGTGGCTCACAACCATGTAACTTCAGTTCCAGGGGGTCCAACACCTCTACAAGCACACACATGGTGCACAGACATATATGCAGGCAAAACACCAAAACACATAAAATAAAAATAAATAAAAACAAAGAAGCTAAGACTGCAGCGGCTGCCCACAGAAACCTGGATTTCTTGAAAGTGGCGACCAATGAACTTGACACAGCTTTTGAATGTATTGCTATTCAATACATTATGGCCTTGTGAAAAGACAGGTGGACATATGCTTGTGACACTGCATGCTCACAGGAAGACAACACTAATCTCTTCCAAACACTGGCATTGACCCAGATCTCCATTATCAGTGGGGTTTGTTCACAATTCAGTATTTTAAGGTCAGGAGTTTCATGTTTATTTGTTTTTCCATTCAGATTTTAGATTTCTACTGATTTTCACAAGTGCTTTGGAGACTGATGAATCTCTGCACACAAAGCTTCACACGGTACTGCTTGGGAAAATCTCCTAGAGGCAACGCTCCAGCTAATTACAGAAACCACATTGTCCAAACTCTAAATCTAGGGCAGAGCAGCCCCAGGATAATGTCAGGGGCATTCCTAACTTCCAGGGTTCTCAGGAACACGAGGCTCCTTTGTACAAAGCACATTCCAGCTTACAGAGAGCATGGCATAAGCTAGGCATTTGCCCTACAAGTGGTAACAATGGAAGAATAATTTTTTTAAGGAGTAACTTTCTAAGCTGGAAATTTTTAAATGTTCAACAGAGGAAACATTCTGCAAACGTTGGTGCATGCATAATAGTACAGAATGTTTTCTTTCCAGAACGATTTGAAATTCAGCTGCAGAAATCATGACCCTTCATCCGTAAGCATTCAGGGTGTATTTCCTAAGAACATGTCTCTTACCCAATCATCCTGCAGTAACTGAATTCAGATTTAAATTTCCCCACAGCTAATGTCTGCCAGCTGTAAGATTCTCCGAGGACTATCAGATTGCATCTGCTGTGGTTTGAAAATGTCCCCCCAGAGCCTTATTGCCGACTCTCCCTTGGTTTGCAGAGGGAGCTGGGACTTAGTTGGGGTGGGGATAGGTCAAAAAGGCTCTGCTTTTGTGAATGGTTTTAGACAGTCTCGAGGGGGTTGGTCAGCTGGCTGGTCAGCAGTCTCCTTGCTGGCAGCAGCTTTTCTAGACAGTGACCCTTCTCCACTATATGATGACATTTCAGGGTGTATCGTTTTGGCACATGACATCAGTTCCACCCACACTGGTCATGCTGACTCCATCACACTGTGCGTGTGTCCAACAAACTCCTTTTTAACCTTTATAAAACATTGCGGAGTGACACTCAGAAACTTAGTGTTTACTCCTTGGTCATTCACCCAAAGGTTGTTTGTGTGTCTGAACCACAACTGTCTCACTGGACTGTTCCTCAGCATCTTGTTACGTTGGTTTGTTCTACTACAGCTCAGAATGCCCCATTCCACCCTGCTCACCTGGTTGATTTTACATTTCATTTGCCTTTTGCTTTCACTCGTGTTTGTGTGTGTGTCTGTGTGTGTGTGTTTGAGACAGACAGGGTTTCTCTGTGTAGCCTTGGCTGTCCTGGAACTTACTCTGTAGACCAAGCTGGCCTCGAACTCAGAAATCCACCTGCCTCTGCCTCCCAAGTGCTGGGATTAAAGGCGTGTGCCACCACTGCCTGGCTTTGCTTTCACTCTTGAGTTTTGGACTTTTTTTCTTTTCCTGTATGTGGTGTGTGTGTGTGTGTGTGTGTGTGTGTGTGTGTGTGTGTGTGTATACATCAATGCACATGGGTATGCTTGCACCTGTGTGCGCATGCACTCGGGGTGGTTAATCCTCAATCATTCTTCCACCTTATTCACTGAGGGTCTCTCAATCAAATCCAGACCTCAGTGATATGGCTGGAATGGGCCAGCCACGTCGCTACGTCACCACATCATGAAGCCTTTATGTGGGTTCTGGGGCTCTGAACTCCAGTGCTCACCCTGCACGGCAAATGCTTGACCACTAAGCCATCCCGGCACCAAGTCTTTCCTCCTCAGTGTCATTATCCAGTACTGCCACCATTCACGCTCATGCTCAGGTTGTGCCAGGCTTGACAAATGAAACTTTGTGCCCTCTGGACTACCCCCATCATCTCTCTGGACACCTCTGTGCTTTCTGGCAGGAGCCATTCCAGGCCCATCTCTCACTATCCCTGAAGGAGACATTTCTCCAAGGACCGCTGGCTCCTTTTCAGGAACAATGATATTTAGAAACAAAGATATGGGCCCAGGAAATTCCCTTTCCTATGGGTGGCCCTGTTCCCAGGCTCCTAGAAATAGTTGCTTAAAAATAAATCCAAATGAAGCCGGGCGTGGTGGCGCACGCCTTTAATCCCAGCACTTGGGAGGCAGAGGCAGGCGGATTTCTGAGTTCGAGGCCAGCCTGGTCTACAAAGTGAGTTCCAGGACAGCCAGGGCTATACAGAGAAACCCTGTATCGAAAAACCAAAAAAAAAAAAAAAAAAAAAAAAAAAAAAAAAAAAAAAAAAAAAAAAAAAAAAAAAAAAAAAAAAAAAAAAAAAAAAAAAAAAAAAATCCAAATGAAAAACCTGTCATTCCAATCCATGAGGCCCCCTTTTCTCCTAGTGAGGACCCTGGATCTCAGCACTATCGTTCAATTTAATGATTTATTTAAACCTATAACACACACACACACACTACTTAGAAAACTGCTACATGGGACCATGACAGACGACTAAGCTCAAGACCCTTCGTAGCTTTGGTGCCTACATCACATACAGAAGACTGAGAACAAGTTCCTAGAGGGTTCTTTGGACTGACTGATCGGAACTTCATGATTGTGCAATTGGAAGGGTACAGCTCGGAACCCCAGATTGTCTTAGGCTTGTTCATACCTTAACAACCTTTTACCATATACCTTTGCTGTTCATCCTACTATCCTCTTGACTATTGAGGTAGAACCTTCAGAATGTATTAACTTAGCAGACTGCTAGCTTGCAGCAACCCAAAAGCTAAAATTAGCATAAGCTCGCATCTGAAACCTGGAGTAGAGAGCTGGGCAGTCTGTGTAGCCTGCATACCCAAGGCCCTGGTATTTGATTTTTAAAATGCTGTTTCACATCTCCCAGGTTGGCCTCTGCCCTAGTTAGGTTTCTATTGCTGTAATAAACACTGTGATCACAACTGTAGTGGTTTGAATAAGAGTGGCCTCCATAGGCTCATATATTTGAAAATTTTGTCCCGAGTTGGTGGAATTGTTTTGGGGGGAGGGGGGTCAGGAGTCATGGCCTTGAATCACTGGAAAGGGGCTCTGGAGAGCTGGGCACTATTTCTTCACTATGCCATTACAGACTCAAACCCTCAGAGACCGGGACCCAGACTGATCATCTACTTGTAGAAGTTTCCTTGGTCATGTTGTTATCCAGCGACACAAACTGACTAAGGTAACCAAAATTGGGGAGGACAGGGTTTATTTCAGCTTACAACCCTTAGGCCACACTCCACCACAGAGGGAAATCAGGACAGGAACTCAAGGCAGGAACCTGGAGACAGGAAGTGAAGCAGCTGTGGAGAAGGCTACTCACTGGCTTGCTCTCCACAGGCTGCACAGCCTGCTTTTCAGTGCTCCCCAGGACCAACTGTGGGGGGGGGGGGGGACCACCCACGGTGAGATGTACCCTCCCACATCAATCACAGACTTGCCTACAGGCTCATCTTATGGAGGCAATTTTCTCACATCCCCTCTTCCAAGATATATCTAGGTTTGTGTCAAATGGAAAACAAAAACAAAAAATCAAAAAGAACCCAGCAAGCACAGCCTCCACCTAAGTAGCCAAGGCTGGGCCTGAGCCCCAGTTCTCTCATCTCTACTTCCTAGTGCTAGGACTGTACTCATATTCATTTTTTTGTGTGATTAAGTCTGCTCTGGTGTCTAACTCTATAGTCCTAAACATAACACACCATTTGGCAAAAAAATAATAATAATAATAATAATACTTACAAAGACAGTCACCAGCCTTTACAGCAGTAGCTAACTACAGCTTGCTGCAGCCACAAAGAGGCAATCTAAAACCCCTGGCCAGCCTGTTCAAATGGCCAACAGATATCAGGATTGTTGAATGCTATATGTTTGCCCAAACAATTGGCAATTTAAAAGATATGGAGCTGAAGAGATGCTGGCTCAGTGGTTAAGAGCACTGACTGCTCTTCCAGAGTTTCTGAGTTCAATTCCCAGCAACCATATGGTGGCTCACAACCATCTGTAATGGGATCTGATGCCCTCTTCTGGTGTGTCTGAAGACAGCAACAGTGCGTTCATATACATTAAATAAATAAATAAATAAATAAATAAATAAAGAGTATTGACTGTTCTTCCAAAAGACCAGGGTTCAATTCCTAGCACCCATACTGGAGCTGACAAATCTATAACTCAATTCCAAAGGATCAGACATGAAGGTGTCTGCTCACCACAGGCACCACACAAGAGGTACACAGGCATATATATTAAAGGAAAACACAAGCACCTGTACATACACACACACACACACACACACTCAATAGGGTGGAATAATGTTTTTTAAACTTCAGGACTGGGGTTAAGTACACTAGCTGCACAAGGGCAAACACCCAAGTTTCAATCCCTATCACCCACCTAAAAACCTGGGCATAGGGGGCTGGTGAGATGGCTCAGCGGGTAAGAGCACCCGACTGCTCTTCCGAAGGTGATAAGTTCAAATCCCAGCAACCACATGGTGGCTCACAACCATCCGTAACGAGATCTGGCGCCCTCTTCTGGAGTGTCTGAAGACAGCTACAGTGTACTTATATATAATAAATAAAATAAATCTTTAAAAAAAAAAAAAAAACCTGGGCATAGCTGCATGGGTACCTAGAATCCCAGCACTGTGTGGGTCAGGAAAAGCAAAGAAAGGGGTGTGGCTGGAACTTGCTGTCATACAGATCAGTAGGGACTCTGTCTCAAGGGAATGAGAGTGATAGACCAGGACACCAGACATCCTCATCTGAGTTACTAAAGAAACAGGCACAGTGCTCTCTATGTCTTTCTCTGTCTCTCTCTCTCATACACACACACACACACACACACACACACACACAGAGAGAGAGAGAGAAAGAGAGAGAGAGAGAGAGAGAGAGAGAGAGAGAGAACTTCAGAATTACAAAGTCTTTCCTAAGGTGTGCCTGGGAGACAAAGACATAAATGATAAAGAGTTAAAACCTTTTGTGTATTGGAGAAAGATCCCAAACCAAGAGACAGGACGCTAGCAGATGCCTCTCACTTGTGCTGAAAGCTTCAAAGAGGGAAGCTTTAGATTATTATTTCCCATCTCAGCTCATTGTAAAGCCATGTCTACATAAAATATAGAAAAGCTGGGTGATCCTCAGCTGTATTGTATGGACAACCAAGCACTCCAAGCAGCAAACTCAAAACCCTCTGGCAACATTTCTACCAACTCTGACGCTTTCATAACAGTTTGCAAATATTTTTGCAAATATTTTTTGTATCTATTACGAAATGTCTGAGATATTTGAGATTTATTTTGGTTTATTTTCTTAAATAATAAAAAAAATGACAATTTAGAGAAATCACAAATGAAGATAATGGTGCTACTTTCTTTCTTTTTTTTTTTTTTTTTTTTTTTTTTTCGAGACAGGGTTTCTCTGTGTAGCCCTGGCTGTCCTGGAACTCACTCTGTAGACCAGGCTGGCCTCGAAATCCGCCTGCCTCTGCCTCCCAAGTGCTGGGATTAAAGACGTGCGCAACCACGCCCAGTATGGTACCACTTTCACTGACAGTGTTTCGTTATAAATATTGTTTATCCAATCCCCCTGCTTTCCATAAACCTTCATATTTGAAGAGATCTTTCACTTTCTCATTTCTTCAGTATAATTATTTTCTTATTCTTTGGGGGAGAGGTATTAGGGGCTGAACCTAGTCCTGACTGACGTTAGACAAATCCTCCCCCACAGAGCTGCATCCCTACCCCCAGAATAATTTCACTAAAGATAAACCCCAGGTTTTAGAATGGCAAAATTCATTTAAATCTTCCCTTCATTCTTTCATTAAAAATAATACGAAGTTTTTACTAGTTCTCCCGTCTCACAGGAAAATAATAGTTATATAGCATTTGTGTTTGCCTAGCTTTCTTCCATTTGCCGGTGAAATCTAGAAATCACTCTCTCAGATGACATCTCTTCTGCACAACCGAGTGGTGCTGCATGGCGGATTCATCCAACCAATTACTGGTGCGCTGGCTCTGACGCTGTCTGCAGAGCTGTGCCCCTGCAGGCGACTACACTGAGCAACCAGATTTCACATGCCTCCCTACTGCGGTGTTCCTAAAGGGTGAGTGGGTACAGGAAAAATACATGCGAAGTGCATGGACATCATCAAAGTTCCCTCTACCGGAGTGATCCCACTTTTCATCAACTCTGATGTGTGAGCCTGTATCCCCTCAGACTAGCGGAGCACCACGGCAGGGTGAAGGCCCAGGCTGCGCATTACGTCACGTGGTGTGCGTCTTCCATTACCCTCCCCTCTTTAAATTGACTTTTTGTTACCCTCAATCTTCAAGATCCATCTACGTATTATGGACACTAATCTTTTATCTGTGACCTATACTGGAAATGGTTTTGATCATTTATCAGTTGTCTCTTACATTATTTAGTTTTTGTCTTTTTTTTTTCCACCTACGCAGTTGTTTTTCCCTTTCAGGAGGGCGGGAGGCACTTCCCAGCGAGTTCCGGTCGCGCAACTGCACGCATGCGCAGTGGTGGTGGAACAAGGTTTTTCCGCCCACACCCCATGATGACCCACCGGAAGCCCCGCCTCCGGCACCGAAGTCAAACTCGCAGCGCCGTGGGCGGTGGCCCCGACCCACGCTGCAGTGCCGGGACGATATCCCGGCCCCAGCCCGCCATCCTGCCGGTCGACGGCTCCAGCCCGATGGCGAGTCCCCGACACCCGCCGGCGCGGCGCCTCGCTTACCTGAGTGCGGCCGCCCGCTCCGCAGGGTGGTCGCGCTGAGATCCCGCTGCGCCCTCTGGCGGCCGTGGCGACTAGCGCGCGGGAATGCGCACTGCGCGAAGCTGCGCGTGCGTCGGGGACGCGCATCTGCCCCTGCAAACTGGACCCCGAGCTCCCCGGGTCCTGCAAAGCCAGACTTGCCATTCGCGCTGCACCGCATGCCGGACACATTTGCCTCTGAATACCCAACCCGCGCGCGGCTTCTTTTCCTGGTACTAGAAGACCGATGCTGAGATTTCTCACCCAGCGTCTAGCAACTCAGTTCCAGAGCCAACCCCCGCGTTATCAGGTCCCAGCTGTGACAACTGGGAAAGCCAGAGCTAGGCAGAGGTTTTACATAACCCAGAATCACTTGCCCAAGTGTACAACCACAGTAGGTTGAGCCCAGCATAAATTAAGAAAATACCATATGTATATTGTATATATAGAGGGGACACGATCTTTGGTCTTTCTCTGACTAGCTCTGATGTCCTCACTTAAGATGGCAGCCCCAAGTGGGTGTATAAGCTACCCTCATTTCTGCCCATGCAGTCGGAATTGTGAGATGGCCACATGAGAACCCACCCCACCTCAGGCTTAAGTTTCCTACAACAGCTCTTCACTGTTTCCACTCCTGAACATAGCACCTCTTTCACCTGAGAAATTTTCTCACAACCCCAGTGTTTAGCTATATAATGTAGTTACATAAATCAAACGTCTACTAACAAATTACAAGATAATTCTTAGATTACTTGAAGGCAAATCTGCACACTAGTGTGCTTGGTTTTACATAAAGAGCACATACAGACTGAATATTATTTGGTACTGTATTGTGCTAGTATATGAGGAGAAAAGGGTTATTTCTGCTTCCACCTGTACTCCATCATGAAGTCAAGGCAACACTGGAGGCAGGAACTGGTAAAGAGCCCAGGAAACAAGCAGGGAGCAGGGTTGGTGCTGACTAGCTTGTGCTCTCCTTGGCTTGCACAGCTAGGTTTCTTATATAACCCAGAATTACTTGCACAAGTGTACAACCACAGTGGGCTGAGCCCAACATAAACCAAGAAAATACAACGTGTGTGTGTGTGTGTGTGTGTGTGTGTGTGTGTGTGTGTATTTTTTTTTTTTTTTGAGAGCCGGTCCTTGGTCTTTCTCTGCCTAGCTCTGGCTGGCCTTGAACTCCCTATGCAGACTGACTTGACTTGAACTCACAGAACTCCTGCCTCTGCCTCCCGGTGAGGTATTTAAGGTGTGCAGCACCACAGCCCAAAGTTCCACAGTCCTCCCCAAAACATGGTCAGGTTGTCACAGGAATACCCCACTCTGCTGGTACCAATTTGTCTTAGTCAGGGTTTCTATTCCTGCACAAACATCATGACCAAGAAACAAGTTGGGGAGGAAAGGGTTTATTTGGCTTACACTTCCATATTGCTGTTCATCACCAAAGGAAGTCAGGACTGGAACTCAAATAGGTCAGGAAGCAGGAGCTGATGCAGAGGCCATGGAGAGATGTTTCTTACTGGCTTGCTTTCCCTGGCTTGCTCAGCCTGCTCTCTTATAGAACTCAAGACTGCCAACCCAGAGATAGTCCCACCCACAAGGGGCCCTTGATCACTAATTGAGAAAATGCCTCACAGCTAGATCTCATGGAGGCATTTCCCCAACTGAAGCTCCTTTCTCTGTGATAACTCCAGCTGGGTCAAGTTGACACAAACCTAGCCAGAACACAGGGTGTCACACAGGTCAGAGCCAGGAGAGGCTCAGACAGGGAAGGCTGTGGCTCTACCCACATGTGGAATAATGAGACAGGAGAAAGGAAATTCCAAGATGGGCTGTACTTCCAAGTATACAGTGCTGGGTGGGAGAGCAAATCCTACCAACCGGTCAGTTTTACCAGGTGCAGCTCTCTGCCTGCTCTAGGCATACAAGCTTCTGCTCCTGACTGCTCAGGCTGAGAGCTTTCTGTTGCTTTACCTTTGGCATTTATATTGGCATATGCACTTAATGTACATTTTAGTTTCTCAAGGAATGTGCTAACTAGTTTGATTTTTTTCCCCTATGTCCTTATGGTTTAGGAATATCTTTCATCCTAAAAATTCTGATCCATGAAAATATTTTGCTCCTTGATAAGGTTTGAATGTGTCCCCCAAAATTCACACGCTGTAAACTAGCCATTTAACCTGTTCCTGACGTTTGGAAATAGAGCATGTGCAAGATAGTTAAGTCATCAAGGTGGTGGCTGGCTGCGATAGGTGTGACTCGTGAGAGGTGTTTAGAGACCTGAACTGTCACACTTGCTGTGTGTGCCCATGGGACACCCTCCACCTTCTTATGAAGAACAAAAAGAGGCCACAGTAGGTACAGGTACCACCATCTTGGACCTCCCAGCCTCCAGAACCATTATCTGGGCTCAGGCACTTTCTTATAACCTATTCAAACCCACATCAGTAACAATGTATCAAGGCACAGTGGTACCTGCCTACAGTCCCAGCTGACAGAATAAACAGGCTGGTGGTCTGGCTAGTCCAACAATGACTGTCTCCTCATGGGAATAAACCCTTCCCTCCCCAACTTGCTTCTTGGTCATGATGTTTGTGCAGGAATGGAGACCCTGACTAAGACATATTGGTACCAGCAGAGTGGGGTAGTCCTGTGACAACCTGACCATGTTTTGGGGAGGACTATGGAAGGACTTTGGAACTTTGGGCCAGAAGATCCATTCAGTGTTAAGAGCTCTGTGAAATGTTGTATAGGAGCTTGGAAGATAATGTTGAGAACAGTGCAGAACATGGAGGCCTGGCTTATGAAATATCAGATAGAAAATTAAAGACTCTTTTCAGGGCCATTGCTATTTTGGATTGTGAAGATTCTATGGTTCTGGTTAGCTGGGGCTGAAGAATCAGCTGTGATTAACAAGATACCAGAACTACTAAAGCAAAAACTTAGCATTACTGGAACTATTGATGCTGGTTAGCTGGAACTAAGAAATTAGCAGTGATTAAGAAGAGACCAGCATCATTGAGGTGACATCTTCTGGGAAGTGTTTTCTGAGAGCACAGAGGCTGTGTTCCAGAGATAGCCTTGTGCTGTGGCTGGACTTGGTAATGTGTAAGAGTTACCCAGGTGGTACTGATTTTGAAGGCATGAAGGGGTCATGCACTTCATGCACTGTGAGAGGCCATGGAAGGCCATTGGTGAAGGTGCAGCCTCAGTTGCAATTGATGGCCCAGGACTGAAAGAGTCATGCAAAGGAGTTGAGGCTTGGCACCATGAAGAGAGCCTATGAGAGGCTAGTGTTGAAGCCTAGTTACAGTGGAAGACAGCAGCATTTTGGAGATGCCAGAATCATGAGATGACCACCAAGAACAGCAGCAGCAATGGAGTACAGGCATCTGGAGCCTAGAGGACAACGTGTGTGCTACAAAGGGCATGGCTGGAGAAGTGACCCAAGCCCTTGGAGAAGCCCAGAAGATCGTGAGTTGGATCCCAGACATTGTACAGTTGGAGTTTAATTTTTGCTTTTTTTTTTTTAAGATTTATTTTATTTATTATATGTAAGTACACTGTAGCTGTCTGCAGGCATTCCAGAAGAGGGCGCCAGATCTCATTAAAGATGGTTGTGAGCCACCATGTGGTTGCTGGGATTTGAACTTATCACCTTCGGAAGAGCAGTCGGGTGCTCTTACCCACTGAGCCATCTCACCAGCCCCATAATTTTTGCTTTTGATTGTGACTGTGCCCTGATATTTTTCCCTCTTGAAGGAAGTTTTTAAATGAAGCCCACTAAGAGACTTTGAATTTTAAAGTACTTTGAATTTTAAAAGATACTGGATATTTTAAAAGGATTGAACTTTTAATATGTAAAGACTGTGGGACTTTTAAAGTTATTTAGATCTTGGGGATGGATAACAATGTAAGGGTTGAGGCTCACTAGTGATGTGTTTGTGTGTCAAGCTGACAAGGGGTCAATTGTACTGGCTAGGTTTGTTGTCAACTTGACACAGGTGGAGTTATCACAAAGAAAGGAGCTTCAGTTGAGGAAATGCTTCCATGAGATCCAACTGTAAGGCATTTTCTCAATTAGTGATCAAGGGGGAAAGGCCCCTTGTGGGTGGGACCATCTCTGGGCTGGTAGTCTTGGGTTCTATAAGGGAGCAGGCTGAGAAAGCCAGGGGAAGGCAAACCAGTAAAGAACATCCCTCCATGGCCTCTGCATCAGCTCCTGCTTCCTGACTTGTTTGAGTTCCAGTCCTGACTTCCTTTGGTGATGAACAGCAATGTGGAAGTGTAAGCTAAATAAACCCTTTCCTCCCCAACTTGCTTCTTGGTCATGATGTTTGTGCAGGAATGGAGACCCTAAGACAGTCCCCCAGCCAAAAATTCATATTCAAGCCTAATCTCATTATGGTCAAGGAAGTCTCTGGGAATCAATTAGTTGATTGGAGTGAATCTTCCTGAATGGGGCATTTATAAACCCCAAAAGACCACCAAGGAGTTGATTCCAATCAATCACATTAGGGTCTCTTTACTACAAGCTCAAACTTGGGCTCCTCACCAACCCTGACACAGCAGGAAGGTGGATGGATCCCTGAGCCTAGTTTTAGACAAGTATTTATAGAGGCAAGAAGGGGGTATCTAGCCTGGCACACATCTGATTGGGGGACCTTTGTGGCTGTTAACATAATTGGCTGGTACTGGGACCCAAACCATAAACTTACCTTCTGCTTTTTTCCTGATTGGTGGTTGTTAGGAAGTGAAGTGTCAGGGTGGGCTTATAACCTAGAGGCGCAGATTTGTTGTGGGTAACCTGAAAACTGGTGCTAGGTACCGGCCTGTTAGCTAACTTGAGTTTAACGTTAGGTCAGGTTCTCTAAGATGGAGTCTGAACCCCAACGATCTGGTCTCTCAGTGCCTGTGTGGTTGGTTTGGTTGCTAACAGGACATGGAGGCACACAGAAGACAGAACTTCGGGCCTGCCTACGAGGGGATTTCCAGATTGGACTAACTCATGTGGCAAGACTGGCCTCAGATGCAGATTGCACCATACCATGGACTTGAAGCCAAGGCTGAATGAAAACAGAGAAAGCTGATCACAGGCTTCCCCTCTCTCTGCCCCCTGACTGTGACCCCTGCTATGGACCGCTGCCTAGCCTTCTATCTCATGTAGGTCACTGCGTTTGTGATCTAAGTGCAGCAAACTAACCATGCACATGTCCCGGGCTCTGCGAACAACCACAGAAAAGGTTCCATCCCATGTAGGAAGGAAGACAAGCACTTTAAGAATGAAAAGAAAATCAGCTTGTTCATTTAAGAAGCATTTATAGACATGAGACAATGTAGCCACTGATGATGTGGTTGCTTGGTTGCTTGGTTTTTCAAGACAGGGTTTCTCTGTGTATCCCTGGCTATCCTAGAACTCGCTCTGTAGACCAGGCTGTCCTCAAACTCACAGAGATCTGCCTGCTTCTGCCTCTGAAGTGCTGGGATTAAAGGCTTCACCACCATTGCTGGGCTGGTTGTTGTTTTTTGTTGTTGTTGTGGTTCCAAGGCTGGCCCAGAATTTGCTATTAGCTGAGGATAACCTTGACACCCCATTTTCTGCTTCCATCTTCTGAGTGCTGGGGGGGCTATGGGTATATGCCATCAAATCTGCCTTCATTCACTCTTCTTTCTTTCTTTCTTTCTTTCTTTCTTTCTTTCTTTCTTTCTTTTTTAGATTTATTTATTTATTATATGCATGTACACTGTAGCTGTCTTCAGATACTCCAGAAGAGGGCATCAGATTCTTGTTACAGATGGTTGTGAGCCACCATGTGGTTGCTGGGATTTGAACTCAGGACCTTTGGAAGAGCAGTCGGTGCTCTAAACCGCTGAGCCATCTCACCAGCCCCTCACTCTTATTTCTAAGGTTAGAACCTTTGTACACATTTCCAGGAGTTGTGGATGCTGTCCTTACCCCAACCCCCATCAAAACATGTGTACAGTTGTCTGTCTGTATCCTCTGGGGATTGGTTCTAGGACCATAAGATTAATAATGATAATAATGATAGGTGTTAGCTTAGTGATCAAGAGAGAACATACTGCCAGCTGGGGACCAAACCATCAATTCACGGACCTGTAAGGGATACTTTAGATTCAAGTTGTAACAGGACCCTTTTGACTCTTTACTTCTGAAGCTGTCCACATCAGGTAAACTGCTTTTTTTCTCATTACATTGTCCCTTGTTAGGTAGATTGGCTGTGACCTTCATGAGGGTGAGGAGAGTTACCACAGCCTCTTGCATCTGCAACAGAACTGTTAACAATCACCAAAGGCAGGTCAAGTGTAGATTCCATGGTGAACATGGAGTAGAACGATATTCAGCCATCAACAAGGAGGGAGATGGTGCTTGCTGCTAAGCCTGACTGTCCACACGGTAGAAGGAGTGAATCTCATCCTGCAAGTTGACCTAGGGCATGGACACTGCATCACATCCTTAAACCAACCGACAAACAAACAAATGTTTAAAAAAAAAAAGGGGAAGGTGTAACATGGCAGAACTTTGGAATCACATGCTAAATGATACACTCAAGTTGCAATTGGACCAATGCCCTGTGAAAGGTAAACTAATCCAATCCAGAGAGGCAGAAAGGATGGGGGGTGGGGGGGGAGCGGCTCGGGGGAGGGGCCAGGGTCTGGGTGGGAAGGCAGGCAGCCGGTCACGTGATCCACTGTCAAGGAGCAAGCAGACCAGAAATGGAATGGGGCTACAGGACCTCAAAGCTTGCTCTCCAGTGACTCACTTCCTTCAGCAAGGTTCTGACCCCTAAAGGTTCTACAGCCTTCCAAAACAGTAACACCGTCTGGGGGACAGTTTTCAAACATGTGAGCCTGAGGTGTTTCCGCAGTCAAAGTGCAATGGAAGTTACTGTTTAAGAATTTCAGTATAGGGCTGGAGAGATAGCTCAGAAGTTAAGAGCACTGACTGCTTTTCCAGAGTTAGAGTTCAATTTCCAGCAACCACATGGTGGCTCACAACTATCTATAATGAGGTATGGTGCCCCCTTCTGGTGTGCAGGCATACATGCAGGTAGAACATTGTATACATAATAAATAATTTTGTTTGTTTGTTTGTTTGTTTTGTTTTTTCGAGACAGGGTTTCTCTTTGTAGCCCTGGCTGTCCTGGAACTCACTTTGTAGACCAGGCTGGCCTCGAACTCAGAAATCAGCCTGCCTCTGCCTCCCAAGTGCTGGGATTAAAGGCATGTACCACCACCGCCCAGCTAATAATTTTTTTTTTTTTTTTTTGGTTTTTCGAGACAGGATTTCTCTTTATAGCCCTGGCTGTCCTGGAACTCACTTTGTAGACCAGGCTGGCCTCGAATTCAGAAATCCGCCTGCTTCTGCCTCCCGAGTTCTGGGATTAAAGGCGTGCGCATAAATAATTTTTTTAAAATACCAGCTGCACCCTTTAAAAGGGTTAGGAAAGGAAAATTTAAATTGTATACACTTTAAAAAATAATGTCACATAGAAAATTTAAACCTAAAATATATCTCTTATTCCTTTGGAACGATACACTATTAATGTTGATGTTGTTATTGTTGTTAAGAAAATTATGAGGGGGCTGGAGAGATGGCTCAGTGGTTAAGAGCACTGCTAGCTCTTCTGAAGGTCCTGAGTTCAATCCCCAGCAACCACATAGTGGCTCACAACCATCTGTAAAGGTATCTAATGCCCTCTTCTGGTGAGTCTGGAAACAACTACAATGTACTCATAAATAAAATAAATCGAGAGAGAGAGAGAGAGAGAGAGAGAGAGAGAGAGAGAGAGAGAGAAAGAAAGATGATTATGAGGACTGACAAGATGGCTCCATGAATCTAGGTGCTCACCAGGAAGCCTGCTGGCCTAAGTTCAATCCCTGGGTCCCAGATCATGGGAGGAGATGACTGACTCTCAGAAGCTGCCACCTGCCTCCTCACAAGTAAGCACCCAGGCACAGTGACATAAAAGTAGTTAAATTTTATTAAATCTTGAACTCAGGGTGTCACTCATTAGTAGAGCAGTTGCTTAAGCAGACCTCCAATTTGATTCTCAACCATGAAAGAAAAAAAAAAAAATAACATGCCCAGGAATAATGGCTTCCAGGGCTGTGCAAGGCTCTGAGAGCAGATAGCAGGAAGTAAGGCTGAACCAAACAGAAGGAAAGGAAATGATCACTTCCTTGCTTGTCTTCCCCACTGTTTATGTAAAAATACTCCACCCTCTTAGATGTTTTGGCTTCACTGTCCTCCTCAGAGATCTGCCGGAAACCCTCCGATGGCAGCAGGCATCTTTACTCTTTGTCTCTAAGAATTCACCCTAGTCAGTGTCTGAACAAGAGTTTTTAATTAAAGACAAGAGCTCGAAATAGGATCTCTGTTTATTTCCTAGTTAGTCACCTGAGGTGGGACTGATACCTGTGGGCTTTCCATCTCTGCTGCCAAATTACTTCTTCTCACATAGAGATCTGCCATGGACTCAGAAGTTTGAGAAATTATTATACTCGAATTCTTAGCAACACAAAAAGGCCTTTATATTCTCAATGGCTTTTATTGTAGATCATTTCTTTTGCTGTAATTTGTTTGAGTATTGCACAGGATCTAAATTCAGAAGAGCACACCAACTGGTTATCCAATACCAAATGGTCAATGCTGAAAACATACATACAAATAACATCTATATGTATTAAGCAGGCTGTGTGTGTGTGTGTGTTTGTGAACAATTAAGGAAAAAGAAGCCATGAATTTGAAAGAAAGAAAAGGGTAGTATGGTACATGGGAGAAATTGAAGGGAGAAAAGGAGTAGGGGTAATGATGTAATTATATCCCAGAATTTGGGAGGGAGAGGCAGGCAGATCTCTGTGAGATTGAGGCTAGCCTGATCTACATAGTGAGTTCCAGGCCACCCAGAGCTATTTAGAAAGATCCTGTATTAAGAACTTGCCGGGCGTGGTGGCGCACGCCTTTAATCCCAACACTCGGGGAGGCAGAGGCAGGCGGATTTCTGAGTTCGAGGCCAGCATGGTCTACAGAGTGAGTTCCAGGACAGCCAAGGCTACACAGAGAAACCCTGTCTCGAAAAACCAAAAAAAAAAAAAAAAAAAAAAAAAAGAACAAGCAAAACAGCACAAATAGTTGGGCTGCCTGGATGGCTCAGTGGGTAAATCACCTTCTGTTCATTGATGTAAGCCTGGCCCTGCAGAGTTGCTGTCTGCATTAAATAAAACACCTAAGCACACAGAAGTTGAATTTGAGAGAGAATGAACTGCAGAAAGGACTTGAACACTTGGACCTTATCTGTTATGGTGTCTTGTCTACCCGTCACAGTTTTCAAATTTTTCACTTATTAAACATATAGTGATGTAACTAGAAACTTGTGGATATTTATTTTTTATACTTTGAACTATAAGCAGATGTTCTGTTACCCAAACTTTAACCATGGAGATTGTACATTTCTCTAAGCATAAGTTAAAAAAAAATAAAGACAAAAGATGAAAGACAGCATGTCACTATGCCCTTGCACTGGCCACTGTGCACTTGTGCCGGCCACTGTGTTCACACGCTGACCACTGTGCTCCTGCGCTGGCCTCTGTACACATGGGCTGGCCACTGTACGCATGCGCTGGCCACTGTGCTCATGCTCTGTGCTTGAGCTTTTTGCTTTTGCATTTATTTCTGGTGCTGTCATTTTTAAAAATATTTCCGAATTACTTAATTTTCTGGTTATTTAATCTTTCTGAATACCAGTTTCTTCTACTTTTAAAACTATGTTTGCCCGTGTGTCTAGAGAGCATGGGAGGCCAAACCTACTCCATCTTGGAACCGGCCTCCATCTTAAAAGAAAAAGATCCTGAGAATTTGTCTTACAGCTGAACTCGAGCTACACCCAAGTACCAGGAAGGACCCCATGGCTTGTCCTTGGCTCATACCCCAAGAGTTACTCCCTAGCTACTCCCTAGCAACAGTCAATCAAAGATTAGTCTGATTGTTTCAAATGTACTTTCAGTCCATTTGCGATTGTTTGTGGTTTTGCTTCAAAGCACCCACCTGTTGGCTTAACCCCCCTTGTTAGCTGGTCATTCCCTATAAAACCTTATCCTGGTGAGGGCACGGGGCTGCTCTGCCTTCCTGTCCTGCTGTCTCAGGGTTGACCGAGTGCCCAAGTTGTAATAGAGACCCTAATGCAATTACATCAGAGTCAGCTCCTTGGTGGTCTTTTGGGGCTCACAAATATTTCCTGGCACAATATGCAGGTATGTGCCCATGAATGTTGGTGCCCACATGAGAGAGCATTAGATTCCCTGAAGTTACAGCCTGTTGAAAAACACCTAATATGAGTACTTGAACCCCAGTCCTCTGCAGGATCAGTTACAGGCTCTGAACCACTGAGCCATCTCTCCTGCCCAGGAACAAGATCTTGTTTCTTAATCTGCAGACTGAAGATAATGCCTAATTTACTGGCTTGGAGTGAGGATGACAACATTATATTCTTCACAAAGGAACACAACAGTTACTTTTATAGATACAGAAATTAGAGTAGTGGTTACCCAGGCTGGGGGAGGGGAACCTAGGTCCAGAGCAGTGACAGCTTCAGTGTGAGGTCAAAAGCTTCTGGGGACGAAGTGGGTGTCGGAAGGCCAGTGTAGATTTGAAAACGATTAAAATGGTAAGTTTGTATTCTATTTTGCAAGAGTAAAAAAAAAAAAAGCAATATGTTCATTGTTGAAAATTTAGAAAACATTTCCAAAATCCTTAAAGCTGGGTCAGTAAGATAACTCATCAGATAAAGAAGCTTGCCATGAAATGCTGAGTTTAATACCCAGAATCCACCTGGGAGACAGAGAGAACAGCCCCCTACAGGATGTCTTCTGACCCCCCCATGCCTTGCCCATACACATAAATAAATAAATGAATAAATAAATAAACAAACAAATAAATGTAAAAACAAAGTTACCCTAAGTAGCCCCTCTTTCTAAACCTTTTATCTAGGGGCTGGAGACACAGCTCAATGGCTAAGTGCTGCTCTTGCAGAGGACTCAGATTTGCTTCTCAACACCCATATGTGGCTCACAACCATCTGTAACTCCAGTTCCAGAAGATGGAAAGGCAACATGCTGCGCAGACCTGCATGCAGGTAAAACACACATGAGATAAAATGAGCTAAACATAACCTTTTATCTAATTTTCCATAGTGTTCAGAACTCTGTAGAGCTCCTGGATTTCAGACACAGGACTAGGAGAGAAAAAAAGACCTGCACAAATTTATGTATTTATTTAAGTTTCTGAGACAGGGTTTCTCTGTGCATCCTTAAACTGTCCTGGAACTCCCTCTGTAGACCAGGCTGGCCTTGAACTCACAGAGATCCCCTTGCCTCTGCCTCCTGAGGGATGGCTCAACATGAGTGTGTTTTTATCAGCTATATAACATCCCCCCATCCTTTACATACTATTGGGAACACTTGGCTGTGACTAGATACCTTTTCATTCTTTGGGCTCACAGATACACGTTATCAAAGTTCTTTAAAAGGCATCCACATCTAGATGTTTTGTTATTAAAACAAGAAACCACTGACACTTACTGTGTCCGTGAGTTCACATTGTTTGCCCGCTCCCAGCCTCCTGATTTATATTCAGGGTTTTTAATCCTGTGAATAAAATTCATAATTTCTCCCTCTTTCCTATTTGCCTTTAATTGGCGTTAAATATTCCCCAGATCTTAAATAAATCATAAGAAAACATTTTATTCCCCACCTGTCTCGGTTTTTTTTAAAAACAGTCACTTAATTTAAATGATACAAACCAATCTACATTGTTCACATGCAGTCACCTGGCACTGGAACAGGTTATTGGGCAAAGGGGTACTCAGGGGTCCTGGCTGATGACCCCCAACAGGAAGAACCCCCTCCCCCATCTTAAGGCTTCCGTAGGTGTGGAGGTTGCGTCTAAACCCTCGCCTGGCTTCGTCGTACCCAGCTGTCACCCACTCGTGGGGCTGTCCGGACCCTCGGTGTAGCGAGGACTCTGTGCCCCACAACTCTGGGGGAAGTGGGGTGAGAGGTGGGGCTTCATGCTTTAGGGATCAGAGCCCCGAGGGCAGCGGCCCCAGGAGTTGCTCGGCAGTGGGGAAAATTGTTCCCCAGGACGCGCAGCCGCCACCCGTCATCTCAGAGGCCCTGTAGGCCGTCTGTCCCGCCCTGCGCTTCCCGCTCCGCCAGTGACCCTCCTGGTTTTCTTTTGTCCTTTCTCCACTCTGGACACACACCCCTCCCCGCCGTCCAGACCCCGCTCTCTTCCTTGAGCCTTTCTGGTCTCCACCCTCTGCTTCCTCCGTCCCTTCCCGAGGTCCCGTGCCCTCCCCCTCCCCACGGGGCGCAGTTTCCCCAAGTCCCCTCCCCGCCCCGCCCCAGTTTTTAAACCTGGCGCGGAGCGAGCGGGTAGGTGAGCGCGTTCGGCCAGGGGGACCAGGCGCCGTCGGGCTGAGGGATTCGCGCGACACCAGCACCATGAGACCCGAGACGGCCGGAGCCCGGGAGGCGAGGGGACGCCTCTGCCACTGTCCGGGGGATGATCCCGGGAGGCCACCGCTGCCACGCGGACCCGAAAGGTGAGGGTGTCCTGTGGCTCCGGTGGAGGTGCACCCAGACACTGAGCTCCTTAGCCTGAGATAGACTACTGCAAACTCCTGTCTGAAGTGCAGGGACCCCGCGGATATTTGGCAAGGAAACGGGCAACTCTTGCGCGTATTGAGGATCTGAAATTGATCCAGCTGGAAAATACTGGAAGCTGGGGGCCCCATAAGAAATTTATAAAAGGATCCTGTAGTCTATCACAAAGTGACAGTCTCCTGCCCTATGCTGGGGCTCGGTGTTTGCCCATTCCTGGGACCCAGCTATCTTTAAAGCTGTGAAGTTTAATGAAATCAGATTAGCTGGGTAGGTAGGGAATGGAGCAGCTTGGAGATGCAGAGACGCCTTTGGCATAGTAGGCTAAAGAGCTGAAGAATCAGGAGTCTCCAGCAGCAGAGGTGGTGTAGTTGAAACCAACCAGCTGTATTAGAAAAATCTGAGGTATCAACGAGAGATTTGCTAGGAGAAAAAATAATCTCGACTCACACGCATCCCAATAATAGTGTTAGATTTGGGGCTTACCTTCTCAGAGTGTACTAGGAAGCAGAGCCCAGAGAATTCTGCAGGAGACAGAAACAGGTAAAGTACTGACTGGCCCATCAGCAGACAGACCTTAAGGGATCATGTTGTGTGCAGGGACTCTTTGTCAAACAGACACTATGATATCAATCTCATAGTAACATTTGAGGGGCGGCAGAAACGCCAGGGGTTCAGCCTCTCCTGGTGCTTGTTTCCAGTTCCATTCCAGCTCCGTGGAGACCGTGGATGTCGCCTTCCCCGGGGGATGCTGAACTGACCAGAACTGAACGTCCGGTAAGCTAAATGTGACTGTTGTAGGCAATAGTCAAGCCAGAAAGCGGCACAACGTCTATAATAATTTTGAAAACAAAAACAAAACCCGGGGGAAGGACTCCTCCCTCCTGCTTAGCTTGGCCTAAGCCACAAGTAAGTTCCTGAAGGTCCGGTGGGTAGAGCCCAGAGTGAACGGAGGTGCTAATGGGCCCACTGGGCTCCCGATTGCTCTTCCATCCTTGAAAAGCAAACAGCTGAGGACATGGGCTTTGCATGGTAATTACATGCAGCGGGCGGGCGGCGGAGGAGGGGGTTCTTCTGTAAACCAGAGCGTGGGGAAGGGAGGGGCAAAACCCAGCCCCCTTAGAGAAAAGCTGATTATGTACCACATTGCAAAGCAGGCAGACCTCCATCCACCTCAGGTGCCCAGACGGTGCAGTTAAAAGCTCCCACCCTTGTCTGGCCCTGTCTGCAAGAACTCCTGTAGGATCTTCTGTTCGCTATGCAAATACACTCAAGCACAGGGCTTTGTCAGCAAAGATTAGTTGCCACAGCTATCCCTTTATCTTTGCCTTGCCAGTTAATTGCTTTTAACTTATTAAGAGAATGTTTTGCTTATATTTGCTATCTTCTCAAATATAAATTGACCTTTTAAAACAGTGGAGGTAGCTTAGGAAGGGCCATGCGTCTCATTTACACAACACCTGTGAAACACAGCTTAATGTACAGATAGATAGGATATGAAAAGTTAATTGTGGGAAAGTACTCCTCTATTATTCTTTTACATTTAAATTATTTTCTTTGAGTACTGAATGCTTTAAAGAATGGAGCAAACAGGAGGGTAGCTAGCAGTCTGCGAAGTGATTTTGTTTCAGTCCTAGTAATCCCTGCTCCAAATTTCTAAGTGATTGAAGAGGATTCTTTCTATCTTATTCCACTCAGACTCGAGTTCTTAAAGGTAAGGTTTAAAAGAACTCACAAACTACTAAATTTTCCTTTAAGTGAACCGTGAGTGTGGAGGTCGCTCAGTTGTGTGGGAGACTAGAGTACTGTACGGTACATACACGGCCTGAGGCAGGTTCTACTGTGAGGAGAAAGCCCCTTGTGGTTATCTTAAAGCACAGCCCCTTTCCAGTTGACTGCACTTCACACAAGGTGGTTAAGTCCTGGATTTGGGCAGATGTGGGGGATCCTGGGTTTCTGTGGGGACTGTAGAACTGGCTGCCTTCCCACACCCTTGTCAGGGCAAGACCTTGGGATCCACCCCTGGGTCTTTCCTTGTCACTAGGCTCTGGATTTACCAGGGCGCTAAACTCCCAGCTCTATGCAGAAAGCTCTTGGTAGATGTCACACACAGGTTCCCTGCAGGCCTCAGTAAATCTGGCTCTTCCTAGCAGGCTGGGTGAATTTAGGCTGCACAGCTTCTAGCTGATGACATTGGCAAAGCAGGGAAATTCCTCGTCCCTAGTCGCCATGACACTTTGTAAAGGATTCTGTGAGGGACTGGGGCTTGGTGACCCATACCAGTACCTCCAGCAACCAGACTGAAATTGGAATAAGGTACAAATTTGAGAAAAATTCCAAGGCCTTGTTCCTTGAGCAGAGGAGCAACTATACCCACTTGATGCCTAGACAGCTGTATCCTCCCCTGGATCGGGGGAAAATAGACAAAACAAACAAACAAACAAACAAACAACTTTTTTTTTACAGGGTTTCTCTGTATAGCCCTGGCTGTCCTGGAACTCACTCTGTAGACCAGGCTGGCTCTGAACTCACAAGATCTGCCTATATTTGCAGGGCCTAAGGGCATGTGCCAGCATGACCTGGCTGATAGACCAAATTAAAAGAAGAAAGAAAGAAAGAAAGAAAGAAAGAAAGAAAGAAAGAAAGAAAGAAGAGGGAAGAAGGAAGAAGGAAGGAAGGAAGGGAGGGAGGGAGAGAGAGAGAAGAAAGAAAGAAAGAAAGAAAGAAAGAAAGAAAGAAAGAAAGAAAGAGGAGAGAGAGACAGAGACAGAGAGATTGGTCCTGAGGATGGACTGGGACTGGCATATCTGGTGATAAATGTTTCTATCACTGTGCAGCATGACAGCCCCACCCCCAGCCCCCAGCCTTGATGGTTTTTGGCCTCAGCACATTTCCCTCCTGGCCATTTGTCTACACTACCAGGGCCTAGGCCTGTGCTACAATCCAGGCTTCCCACCACAACCTTACAGTCAGAGGTTCATGACTGAAACTCTCTGCTTGAGCCTATTCTTTGGAGCTTAAGAAGATGCACATACCTTAAACCCACTGCTTAGCTGGCTTATCTTTCTAATCTCATTAATTTACCAAAGTATGAGTGTTTCAATGTTTCCCTCCATGAGAACTGATCTTTTCTTAAGGCCATTTTAAAAGCCAGGTTTGGTGGCTCATGCTTGCAATCCTAGCACTTGGAAAGATCTCTAAAAGTGTGAGGTCAGCCTGGACTACATAGTGAGACTGTGAGTCAGCCTGTGCTACATAGGGAGACCCTGTCTTTAAAAGTCAGAAAAGGAGCCGGGCGTGATCCGCACGCCTTTAATCCCAGCACTTGGGAGGCAGAGGCAGGCAAATTTCTGAGTTCGAGGCCAGCCTGGTCTACAAAGTGAGTTCCAGGACAGCCAGGGCTATACAGAGAAACCCTGTCTTGGGGGAAAAAAAAATGTCAGAAAAAGGTTTAAAAAAACAGCATAAAAAGTTAAGAGCCCATGTTTGTGAGGTTCCATTTCTACAGCTCCTGGACAAGTATTTGATGTTCCTGGTCCAGTCAGGACAGGGCACTTAAGGAAACAGCAGTCTTTCTCTGGTCAGATTAGCATTGCCCTTAGCCATCTACCACAGTGTACACTGCTGCCCCCTGCAGGTCACCTTCAGCAGGACAGGATTGCAAGGTGAGAGCCTCAGTCTAGGGGACTGTTTATGACTACAAACAGATGAATCCAGAAGTTGTTTCCTGTAGCTCTGGAGAGTCAGAAATAATATGAAGGACTGTGTTCCGAAGACCCTTGCATATATCTCCTTAGCTCTCAGTGTACCATGGAGAAACACTGCTAATGCACTGTAATGTCTGCAGGGGCATCCGGTAGTCCAGGTTACTTACAGATACTTTGCTCACACTCACACACACACACACACACACACACACACGCCATGCATATTCATACACCAAGTTCTCCTAGAGGGTGAAATGGCATGGACAGCAACCATTGCAAGACCTTCTGAGTCCTCATTCACACACACATACACACACACACACACACACACACACACACATGCATGTATATATTCCAAAAGTACTTGGCTTTTCTCATCTCTCTGCTCAGCATTTCAGCTCCACAACCAACTCCACTCTGTAAAGCTGTCAGAGACCTATCACTATATAGAAGAGAAAGAAGGATAAAAGGGAGAGATAGAGGTCCCCAAATCTAATTTCTTTCATCTCTTCTTTGAGCACGACTACTAACAAACTACAATCACTCCTCTGAACTACCAACAACTCACACACCACACCTCTGAACTACCAACAACTCACACACCACACCTCTGAACTACCAACAACTCACACACCACACCTCTGAACTACCAACAACTCACACACCACACCTCTGAACTACCAACAACTCACACACCACACCTCTTGGGGCCCTAGCATTCATATAACCTCTGAAAAGTTCCCAGAGTTCCAAACAACAAACATAGAAACTCTCTGCAGCTGGCAAAACCACACCTCTGCTAGAGCATGAGGCAAATCACAGTCAGCTGCTGCAGACAGTCGGAAGCAGCCCCACGTCTTCACACTTGGGATTAAAATGAAAGAACATCCTTATATTTCTGTTTTTTTAAGGAAACCAAAATTTCAGAACTGTCACTATAACCACGCGTAGATCTAAGGTTTGAACCTTCACAGTACCTGGTTAAATATTCTGAGGGCAGAACTTGTGAGATACCATGGAATGTTTAAGCTCTGAAGGCTTGCGGTGGTGACAGACTTAAGTTGTGTTTTTAAAACTTCAAGATGGCACCTTCCGGGGCTCCACAACTACACCTGTGTTTCTACATATTTGTCTTTGCAGTGTGAGCCTTGGGGGGACCAACACACTTCGGGATCAAAGGGAGCCTTTGGATTCCAGCATCCTGTCAGGTAAAACGTTACTTCGTGGTGAAAAGCACGTGATATTACACTTTAGCATTTTTAACAAAATAGAGAATTAAATATATTATCTAGTTTTATTTTGCTTCCTTACCAAGGGATTTAAAGGATGCTTTGTTCTATTTCTGGAATCTGCTTTTGATTTCATGCATTTAATGTTTCACTACAAGCCGGGACTGACCATATCCCCAAATCCCGTTTGCCCTTCGAACTCATTGGCAAACGCTTCTACGTAACCAGCTGGTTTTAAGCATGGCCAAGCCTATGCCTTGCTTGCACTTCTGTTTTAGATGTGTTGGTGCATGTTGTGTGTGCTCTGTCTGCTACAGGGCTCCGACCACACTGACCGCTCCACAGTACACTCAGCAGCACTTTCCACTCCTGCCCAGAAACACCAGGGGCTTTCCCTCAGCTGTGTTAATCAAAAATGTCTCAGACGCTGCAGAGGGTGCCTGGACACTTCAGAAGGTGCCTGGACGCAGCACCGATTCTGCTGGAACCTCAGGGTCTCAGGATTCTATAGCCAGACTCATCACACACAGTCGGTAGCCTGCGTATCCACTCTCCTGTCCTCTGTCCAGAAAGAACACTAGCTACCAACTGAGAAACTCTACTTCCTCAGAAGACCAAAGGGGAAGAGCCAAATGAACAAATAAGTGAAAAATATTAACACATTATTGGTATTTTTAAAAACTTTCCATTATAACTGGAATCCTCAGTTTAAAATCCTGGGATTCCAACTTTTATGTATTTAAAGATTTTCCTGCTCTTTCCCTTCCTCCCTTGTCTCTCTCCCTCCCCGCTCCTTTCTCCTTTCTTCTGCATTCTTTTCATTTATTCCTTCCCTTTGTCTCCCTCCCTCATTTTTTGATTTTTACAAGACAGGGTTTCTCTGTGTAGCCCTAACTGTCCTGGAACTCACTCTGTAGACCAGGCTGGCCTCGAACTCAGAAATCCACCTGCCTCTGCCTCCCAAGTGCTGGCTGGGATGAAAGGTATGCACCACCACTGCCTAGCTATCCTTTCTCTTTACCTTCTCTCTCTCCCCCTCCCTTCCTTCCTCCCTTCCTCTTCTTCCTTTCTATCTTCTTCCTTCCCCTCTCCCCATTTCCTCCCTCCCTCTCTCCTTCTGTCTCTTTGTCTTTCCCTAAATATGACTTTTCCTTCTGTTGAGAGGGACACACACCCTCCACCTTCTCTTCACCTCTAGAACAGAACAGCCAGTTACTCCTCCAGACCAGAGTTTCAGAGTCAAGTTTCCTCCAAAGCTCAGAGGTTTGCATTCCTGTCTTCCATGGTGTGTGTGTGTGTGTGTGTGTGTGTATGAGAGACAGAGAGACACAGAGAGAGACAGAGAGAGACAAAGAGAGACAGAGAGAGATAAAGACACACACACATATGACAGAGACAGAGAGAGACACACAGAGAGGATTGGAGAATTGAACATCTACTTCCAGGAGGGATCAGGTCATCCATCTGATGAGAGCTGGTCTTTTAAGATTAGAGCCCAGAGTCTTTGTAGCCTGTTAATATTAACCTCTTTGCTGGTGTGTCTAAGTGGATTAGTGTGCGGTTTTAGCTAGTCCCTCAGAATGTGTTGAGTTCTGTGTTCTGGTAACGTAAAATCACCATGTACCCAGAAAGCACAGGAACAAGGAACGAGGTGCTTTTGGTGGGAGCTTGAGGCCCCCCCTTTTTTTAAAGGTTGACTAATGGTTTATTTGTTTCTTTAATATTAGACTTTACTTACCCATTTCAAAGCGTCAAGAATACCTTCAGAGTTCTGGGGAAAAGGTGCTGGCCAGCTTCCCAGTGCAAGCCACCATTCATTTCTACAAGGATGAGTCCGAGTCTGGCTCTGAGGAGGAGCAAGAGGAGGAGGCCCAGCCCAACCACCCTGAGTGCCTGGAGGCAGAAGTCAGAGGTTCCCCTCAGGAGGAAAGAACAGAATAAGGCTGGCAAGCCTGTGGGATGAAGGAGTGGCCTCTGAGAAGGAGGGGCTCTGAGAGAAGGAGCTCTCACTGCAGGGGGCAGTGAGAGCTCTAGCAAAAGGGAGCCTCTCTCTCTCATGCTGGTCACTGTGTCCCGGGACAGCCTGGCCTGCCAGGACTCAGCCTCTTCTCCAGAATCCTGTGTTGGAAGTTCAGAGGCCGGACTGTGCCCAGCACCTGCTCAGGCCAGGAACTCCACTTTCTTATTTTTCCTGATGTGTGTGTCTGTTTGTATATCTGACTGTGTGTCTGTCTCTGTGTGTCTGTCTGTGTGTGTGCACACATGTGCTCATGCATACTTTTGAGGAAAGGTGCCTGATGAGAAGGTGTTCTCAGGAAGAAGGCCTTCAGAGCTCATTGCCGCTCTGAAAATTACTTCTCCATAAGCCTCACCACCCCTCTCTTGCCCAGAGACCCATTATCTAGTGATTCTCCCTTCGTAAAAACAATGTGGATATTAACTCCCATTTTAAGAGTTCATTTGCAGGGATAGAGAGATGACTCAGCAGTTAAGAGCACTGACTAATCTTCCAGAGGTCCTGAGTTCAAATCTCAGCAACCACATGGTGGTTCACAACCATCTGTAAAGAGATCTTCTGGTGT